>BPTQ01000004.1:176620555-176676080 GCA_019973895.1 Chrysanthemum seticuspe | reverse complement strand
CGTTCTCAATGTGTACTCACTTTGTACGGGTCACATACTGTGACTACCGAACAGAGTCCATGGGCTTGTTTGGTAGTAGTATAGATTTGATTATAGAGGCGGTTATAGACTTAGGCCGTGCCGAGTCTGACAAGTTTTACTCAGTAGATGTAGAGTAAGACTGCTAAAAGTTTAATTGGGACATCAATGTAAACTGCTAGTTCTACTGGAATACCAAAGGAAACTATTAGTTTAACTGAGGCACCAACATGAACTCCTAGATTTATTACTAGTACAACACTGAGTGCAACTTGTTCGGCTTGACAACGGAGTAGGTCTAATTTTATGTTCATGTTTCAGTTGTTCTATTTCAGACAACAAAGCATTCTTCGAAGCGGCTAGATCACGCATCTGTCTCTCTAAATATTTTTCGTTTTGATGAGATTTAGCAAAAGCGGCTTCAAAACCTTTTTCACGGTTTTCTTGAGTTTTGAAAAAGTTGAGTTGCATTTGTAAGCATTCAAAATCCTTGGTTAACAGTGCGTTTTTGCTTTTTAAGTCCTTATTTAATGCATAACATTCCTCCATTTTGATTTGATGGTCTTGAATTAACCGAGCAAAATCTGGATGAGGCAACAGTTCGGCTTGTTCAACGTGAGTCACAACATGATCATTATTTAGATCCTCAAGTACAACCACGGAGTCAATTTGATTATCAAAGGAAACCATAAGGTCATCTTGATCGTCAAATGTAACTACAGGGTTAATTTGAAAATCGTCAGAATGAGATGTAGATGACTCATTTTGAACAGTCTGAGCCGTGCCGGATTCAGATATTGGCGGAGATATTAGTTTAGATATGATGATGGTTTGTTCGGGTACCTGAGACAAGCCATCAGTGTCATACACTGGGCATGTTTCACTCATGTGTAACTCTTGCATATTAGCCATCAACATAACAGCTGCATTGGCCTGCAAGTCCTCCATATCATCATCTGAGTCTGCATCTGCCATAAAGCTCTGTTCTTTGTTTGTGAGAGATCCACCAGCTTCATCCTTAAGATCCAAAAGAAGAGCCTCTTTGAAATAAGCAATGCCCCTAGTCCTTGGCTTTGGGCATGCATTAGCCAGGTGTCCCTTCTCATTGCAGTTGTAGCATCGAAGACCATTCAACCCATTCTGAGCATTTCCCTGTTCCACCACTTGAGCTCTGTTGTTATTCCTACCCATAGCATTAAACCCTTGACCACCTCCCATTTGACGACCATAACCATGATTCTGAACTTCAACTCGTCCATTGTTCACAACAGCCTGATTTCTTGTATTGGATGAGGAACGAATACGATTGTTGGATTTGTTGGTATAACGGCTAAAAGCATTAGCAATCATAACAAATCCCTGTTGCAAAGCTTCGAACGGCTCGGATTCCTCATTAGTTTGACTATGAAGTGCTTGATCATTGTTGTTGTTGTAAAGAACCAATTGATTTTGTTGAGGTTGTTGTGATTGATCATTTGGTGTGATTGAGGCAGTTGGTTGAGTTGCTTGTTGAGGAGGATAACTTTGTTGAGCATATAAGGCAAGTTGTTGATTTTCCGGATGTGTAGGTGGAGCAATTTGAGCACGGAGAATCCTTTCCCAATCAACTTCCTTTTCATGAGGCTTCAAGTAATCGTACAACAATCCATATGTAGAATGATGCATATTCTTCGCTTGACGGAGAAAAATGACATACTTCTCCCATTCAGGACCAAGACTACTCAGGAACTTAGTATTCACTGCAATTCTTGGCATGATGATGTTGTGTTTATCCAAGTCATTGATGATGTCTGAAAAACGATGATGATAGGACTCTAGTGTCTCTCCAGGTTCAATCATGAAGTGTTCATAAGCCAAGTAAATTTTGGATTCCAAATCCTCCTGATTGAGTACCGATCCTTCCATAAGAAGACGAATATGATCCCACATTTTATGTGCAGTCTTTTGAGCATCAACACTACGAAGAATTGGGTTTGGTAATCCTAAGAGGATATATTCCATTGCAATTTCATCTGCTTCATAGTGGAGAAGTTCTTGAGGATTCAAGTCTGTAACAGTAGCAATGTTCGTTTGTTCATCTCTTGGTGGAATGGCATTTGGATCTCCGGGTACAATGACAGTAGGCATCTCAAATGGACCTTCCAAGATAACCTTCTTTAAGAACTTTCCATGTGGCTTCTTCAGATCACAGAACCTAAAGAACCTTATCACCCATTGATCGTAGTTTCCTGGAGTGAGCATTGGAGGTCTATCAAGTGATCAAGCCTCATGAATTGATTGTTGGCTGCTTAAAGCTTCACACATCTTTGCAAACCAAGTGGGTTCCTTCATAGTGTTCCTTGATGGATGTTGATTGAAATCATTTGTGTAGGGTTGAACTTGAAGACTTGGCGGTGTTTGAACCATTTGTGGTGGGGGAATTGCACCAAGTTGTGTAGTATGTTGTTGATTAAATTGTTGTTGATAAATTGCTTGTTGTTGATTCCATTGTTGATGTTGTGGACTTAGTTGTTGTTGTCGTTGAGGATAAGTGTAAGGGAAATAGTTAGAGTATGGTGGTTGAGACATGTTGAGAAACTTGTGTTGGTAAAAATGGATCTTTGTAGTCGAATGAACCTTTGATGAAGAAGTATCCTTAGGCGTAGAAATCACAATAGCCAAGTAGCACTTATGCTTAAAAACACCAAAGTTACGCGTAACAATTAGAAGTTACGCGTAGAATTTAGCTTACGCGTAAGTAAGGAAAAGACGCTAAAGTTATGCGTAGACAAAAGTTAGGCGTAGAAAGTTAGGCGTAGGATTATCTTATGCGTAAGACTAGGCTTAGGCGTAAGAAAAATCTTATGCGTAGGATTTCTACGCGTAAGCTTATGCTTATGCGTAATTTTAGGGTTTTATCCCAAGTGATCTTTTACACTTCACAGTGCAAAAGATATCCAAAGTCGACGTATTTTCAGGCTTATCCAAGCAAGAAAACACGGAGTAAACCACGAAAACGAAGATCAAACCAAGGAAATACTTACGCGTAGTTTTAGGGTTTCACTACGCGTAGGTTTACTCGTAAATTTGATTATGCTCAAATATGTTTCTTAACCAGTTTTTGTGTGATGAAATAGCTTCAAGATCACCAAATAACACAAGAATGTGAAATTTGATGAACCAAACCTTCTAAAACAGTTACGCGTAAAACTATACCCACGAATAAAAACAAGTTCAAAAACAATGATCTACACATAAAGTTCCAAACTTTTTGCCAAAAAACGTTAGTTTAACACCTTATAACATTAAAAGTACAAGAATCTTGGATTAAAAAGTGTAAAAAATGCGTTTTTAAGCTAACCAAAGAAATGGACCGTACGTTATGCGTGAGACCAAAACTCACTTCAAACAATACGTTCACCCAACTAGTAGGCGATTGATACCACTGTTAGGTCACTAGTTTTACAAACACAAGTAATATAGAAAGAGATAAGGCGATTGAACAAGATCTAACACACACACACGATAATAAGGACGGTTATGCGTAAGGCATGAGTGAAAGAGAATAACTTGAACAACCAACCTTCAAATGAAGGTTTACATAAGGTATTTATAGGAGGAAAGCTAGGGCAACACTCCTAGTTTCCATCCTTTCTTAAATGGGCTTGGGCCTAAGCTCATGGGCCTTCTACATAAGCTTAAGGCTAATAACAAACATAAAGGCCATAATAAAGCTAACTATTACATATTAATTACTAACACTTGATTATGGTTTAGGAGTGATTCCAACAGCGTAGGACTCTGGAATATGTCACTTGTGTCCTTATAGTTTGAACAAACAAGTGATGAATTATAAGGTGTTCCTAAGAGATCTTTTGATGAATCTCATGGCTCTAAACTCGAATAGTGCATTTTGATTTTCCTGAGCGGAGACAAGGGAGAGGGTCTCCTTCTTCAATACCAACAATCTCTAAGAGAGAGTCGATAGATTACGTAGGTTTCCCTGTGAGAATGAAACAAGCTCTTTTGAGAGAACTTGAGTGGCTTAGAAGGTTTAGTGCATTGCGTCACTGGGTCCATGACGACTTTGTCTTCAATACCGGTGTCATCTTGTGACAGCCAGTAGCATATGAATTGAACCCGGTGTCTGCCCTAAGTTGAATAATTTGGAGGGCTATTTCTTTTCACCCTTTTCTTTAACTTTTCTTTTTAATTCTTCAACTCCTTCTTTCTCCGATTCTCATTTTCTCCTTTTTCAATCATACCTAAGGACTTCTAAATACTAACTATTTGTGGTGTCCTTGGGTAGATCCCTCCGGCTCTGGCGGATCATAGGACGTTTATTCCTAAACTTAGTCACCTTTTAACTCCATGACTATCCTATGTTGCCACAAAAACCTTTTCTTGAAAATCTCTCAAGATGTTTATGATGAAAAACATGTTTTGGTAACACCTTGAGAGTTTTTGGTTTTTCAGAAATACTCCCCCTCCACATGTGCTTATGAGTTTTGACTGAAATCTGCACAGAGAGGGTAGAGTTCGCACTTATGAATTGATCGACTCTTGAAAGACATTTCCCCGCGAGACACGGTTACGTTGTATAGTTAAAGAGTTCCATTATCAGCTTTTAGGTGACAACTAGCTCTAATAACTATCTTGAAGATGTAAAAACTCCTTGAAAAGGAGGTTAGACCCGTCAAAGTTCATGTCAATCAAGAGTGTCTCGAATTGGTACATTCTACTAAGACAAGTTTCGTTGGAAACAAGTCTTTTCGATTACCGACATTTCAAAGTTCGTCAAGTCATTGGTGATAACTGAGTCGAGCACGTTATGAGATTCCATAAATTCCTGATCAATCAATTTTAATCACATTTCTCCCCCTCAAAAATAGCATATGAATGATGTTTTTGAAAACATGGTGATTAAAATATGCTTTTTGAGGCATTGGAAATTCATTTGGGAAGAAATGGATTTCAAGAACATTTGATTTCGAACAAAGATTTTGTGTTGCAAGCAGTTAAGAAGCTTTCGCTCCTTTAATTAGGATTGAGGCACTGAAGCGTACCACAGGGTCCTTTCGTGGAATTAGATTTTGTTTTCGTTAAACAAAAGTACTCCCCCTCAAATACAGAAACATATTTGAGAGATAGCCTTCTTGAGCCGAATTGTAACCATATTATTAACTGTTATGTGAAAATGCATGTGAAAATTCGAGCTCAAGGTTTGAAGAAAAACTGCAATCAATGAATGTTATTTGAAAATTTTAACATCACAGAAAAAATTTATTGGGCTATGTGTTTTTTTTTTTTTTTTTTTTTTTTAGTAAGAAATGGAAAATCTTTTTGGATTTTGTAAAGATTTTATATTTTTGTATTTTGATTTTGAAATATGTATTTACAAAGAAATATTATTTGGTGTTTGACTTTTTAAGAACGTTTGAGTAAATTTTCCAGATCTTCTGGAGTCAAACACCGCATGCCAATTTGATGGACAAGCTCAGTAAACCTTGCGGGTGGCAAGGCTTTGGTGAACAAATCTGCCAATTGGTATTGAGTACCCACAAAGTATAATTCAATTGTACCCTTTTCGACATGCTCTTTGATGAAATGATATCGGAGAGCAATATGCTTTGACTTGGAATGCTGAACCGTGTTGCAGGAGATGGCAATGGCACTCTTGGAGTCACAGTACATTGGTATCTTGTTGAATACAAAGCCGTAGTCCATCAGTTGTGATCTCATCCAAATTATCTGAGCACAGCATACTGACATGGCAACATATTCTGCTTCTGTGGATGACATGGATGTACAGTCTTGTTTCTTTGACTGCCAAGACACAAGTTTATCTCCGAGAAACTGAACACCACCAGATGTACTTTTTCGTGTATCTAAACACCCTGCGTGATCAGCATCTGAAAATGCGATTAGAGCAAAGCCAGAATCCTTCGGATACCAGATACCCAAGTGAATGTTTCCCTTTACGTAGCGAAGGATTCTTTTAGCCTCATTGAGGTGTCTTTCAGTTGGTCTTGACTGATAACGGGAGCAAAGATATACAGCAAATACAATCTCAGGTCTGCTGGCTGTTAGATACATGAGAGACCCAATAATACTTCGGTATTTTGTAGGATCAATAATTTTCCCATGTAAATCAGCGTCCAGCTTTGGTGAGGTTGCAGACATAGGTGTGTTATAAGTATCACAACTGGTCATTCCATGTTTCTTTAAGATTTCAAGAGCATATTTGGACTGATTTAGAAATATGCCACGGGGAGATTGATGAACCTGAAGTCCTAAGAAGAACTTTAGTTCACCCATCATGGACATTTCAAAATTTTGTTTCATTAATTTTGCAAAAGCGTTTGAGTACTTTTTATGTGTTGAACCAAAACTGATATCATCAACATAAATTTGAACAATCAAAATATCCTCCCCGTAACGTTGAATGAAAAATGTTGGATCAACAGTTCCTTTGGTAAACTGATTAGCAAGAAGAAATTTTGACAGTTTGTCGTACCAGGCCCTTGGGGCTTGTTTAAGACCATAAAGAGCCTTTTTGAGCTTGTACACGTAGTTAGGAGTTCTGAATCAACGAATCCTTCCGGTTGACCCACATAAACTTCTTCACGGAGTTGACCATTCAGAAACGCCGCTTTCACATCCATTTGATAAACCGTGATATTCTTGTGTGCAGCATATGCCAGAAATATCCGTACAGCTTCAAGCCTAGCTACTGGTGCAAACGATTCTTCATAATCAATTCCTTCTTCTTGAGAATATCCTTTAGCCACAAGACGAGATTTGTTGCGAATAACATTGCCTTCAGCATCCAGTTTGTTTTTCCATATCCATTTGAGTCCAATGACATAAAGTCCATCTGGTCTTGGAACAAGTTCCCAAACTTCGAGACGTTTGAACTGATTCAACTCTTCTTGCATTGATTCAATCCAATTGTCATATGTCATAGCTTCTTTGATGTTTCGTGGTTCATCTTGACAAACGGTGAGTGCATAAACACAAGTTTCAGCATCAGTATGAAGTCGGTGTCTCGTCATGACTGGGTTAGAAGGATCGCCAATCACATTTACTAAGGGATGATCTTTTGTCCATTTATGTGTCGAAGGGTGATGATTGAATGTTTCATGCATATTAGAAGAATCCAAATTGCGTGAGGATGACTCGCCAATGTCAGGAATGGTTGGAGCTGGAGCAAATGGATTGAAGAAAGCATTTCCGTCATAATCTGCGGGTGCGGGTACTTCTTGATTTTGTGTTTCATCAGCTGTATCAGTGTTGGATGCAATGTGTTCTTCTGTTGATTAAGAATCATTCAGCGGTGCATCTGGTGCAACAGTTGTTGTTGTTGGAGCAGGTGTATCGGGTATCGGAATATTATCAGGTTGTGCAGCGGAAACAGTCGATACATCTGGAGCACTACTTTCGGGAATCTCATCAAACAGAGGAGCAAACAAAGTTTCCAATTGTTGATGAGTGAATTCCATGGGTGGAACAACTGATGAAGAAGGAAAGTTTAGACGGTTGGATGCGGGTCCTAAGCGGTTCTGCTCAGAAGCCATTTCTGTAAAATCATCAAAGTTGACATGAACGGTTTCCATCATTTGTCGAGTTCGACTATTCCAAATTTTAAATCCTTTCAAATTTTCACAGTAACCAATGAACACTCCAATGTCAGCTTTCGGCTGAAGTTTACCAATATCATCACGATCATTTTTCGGATAGCACAGTGCACCGAAAACATGAAAATATCTGATATCTGGTTTGCGGTTGTGAACAATCTCATATGGAGTTTTATTATGACGCATATGAATGATGGAACGGTTTTGAGTAAAACATGCAGTTGAGACAGCTTCAGCCCACAAGAAATCCGGTAATTGTGAGAAAATCAATATCGTTCGAGCAGCCTCTACTAACGTTCGGTTTCGTCTTTCAACAACACCATTTTGTTCAGGAGTACGAGCAATCGAGGTCTGATGTGTGATTCCAACTTTCTCAAAATGAGCACGAAGTGTTTGATTTTTGAATTCAGTACCATTGTCTGTTCTTACAATGCGAACAGTGTTTTTGAGTTGAACCTGAATCTTTGTGAGAAAAGTAATAATCATTGTTGGATCTTGATCTTTAGTGCGAAGAAAATAGACCCAAGTCCATCGTGAATAATCATCAACAATAACCAGAATGTATCGTTTTCCATTCACACTTTGTACACGCATGGGGCCACATAAGTCCATATGAAGCAAATTTAGAACATGTTGAGAACTTGGTTCAGGTTTTGAAGGAAAATTAGATCTCTTGCTCTTGCCTTGTTCACAAGCCGAACATAAATGATCTTTGGTGTACCGGAACCTTGGAAGACCATCAACCAACTTATGACGAGCGAGTTCAGTCATTGTTTTGAAGTTTAAATGAGAAAGCCTTTTGTGCCATAACCATGATTTTGTCGAAGTTGCTTTTGAGAGAAGACAAATCGGTGAAGATGCAATCATATCGGACATAGGAATCGTATAAAGATTGGTGCTCCGATTGCCGGTGAGTAAATCATGTCCTTCCAAATCACGTACGTAACATGTTTTGGAGCGAAACGCAACTTCCAAATCATCATCACAGAATTGTCCAACTGAGAAAAGATTATGTCCAAGACCTTCAACATAATAAACCCGACTGATCTCTATGTTTCCATTAACATAATCTTCATATCCCATTATTGCAGCAAAATGATCATTCCCGAATCTGACAGTACCGATGAACTTTGAAACAAAATTTACTAACAGCTTTAGATTGCCTGTCATATGCCGGGTACATCCGCTATCAACAATCCACAGAACGAGTTGAATCACC
The DNA here is from genome assembly GCA_019973895.1 of Chrysanthemum seticuspe. Lineage (NCBI taxonomy): Eukaryota > Viridiplantae > Streptophyta > Magnoliopsida > Asterales > Asteraceae > Chrysanthemum > Chrysanthemum seticuspe. The sequence continues at coordinate 176,667,227 of BPTQ01000004.1, read as the reverse complement.
TGCAACACACGAAGACAACGAAGGTGGTATGATAGAAGCAGTGGAACCCAAAGAGTTAGTGGGTTCCATTATGTTAGTGTTACACACATTTGCACATTTAGGAATCCATTTAAAGCTTGAGGTACGCTGCAACCATTGTTTCCATAACCAATTAGTTTTCGCTTTGGTCTTAGTGAAGTCACTAGGTGAGTATACTTGCTTAGAAGATGTTTTGGCAGCAATGGGTGTGTCTATAGAATTCTCAGAAACTACACTGTGTACCTTCCCTAAATTCGATTTTGCAACTATGGGGGACCTAGAGGGAGGGCCAGTTATAGATTTCTTAGAACGAGCTAACAGAGAATTTGCAACACATTTTCCATGATTACCAGACATCATATTCTTACGACAAAAAACACACGAAGCATTAACGTTTGAAACGTTTACAGGCTTATTATTCATTACACTGACATTAGAATTACAAGTTTCCAAATTTGAATCTAAAGCAGATGCAACATGAATTTTATTCGATTTCCTAAGATGAACTTCTACTTCTGATGTCGGACGAGTGCTCTTCCTATGTTGCGAGATCCTAGTATTTTCTTTTTGTCTCTTTTTCTCGGATCTTCTAACATTAGTAGCCGCAATTATTCCTGTAGAAGTGGAAGAAATCAAATTAGTTTCCTGAGGTTTGTCAATTATATACATGCCAGGAGCAATCACATTTGTGTTACTAGACTTGCTAGAGGCTTGTTTATCTAGCTTTTCTTTAAGCTCAATGATGATGTGTTTTTGATCCTGAATGATGGAATTTAATCTTCCTTGTTCACCTAACATTTGTCGAGTGTATTCAACATGGTGATCAAGTTCTTTTGACGCTTCAGAACGAACAGTTTTAAGAGAATCAAAAATCGTTTTATATTCCTGTTTGACTTGTGCAATCTCTTGTTCATATTTGAGAATTTGACATTTTAACGATGCATTTTCATCATCAAGAAATTCGACTTTTGAAATTCGCGACTGATCCAAAGACACCTTTTCCATGTGTTTTTGTAAAGCAAGTTCAGATTCAATGGTCTTAGACTGACACCATTGAAGTCTTCGTTTAATTTCAGAAATCTCCATTGAAAGTTTAGATTGGACATCATCATTTTGTGAAAACATTTTTTCATTTTCCTCTTTTAATTTCTCAATTTCATGCCTTAACATCTGATTGTCCATTTCCAACGTTTGAACCATATTGAGATTCTCAGCAGTTAACACAGTATCATTCACAGAAGCAAATTCACAATAAATAACCACAGAAGCAATATTAGCAGAAAGAGCATCTTCTAACAATTGATCAAAGGCATTTTGAAGATCTTGGTTTTTGCATTGTTCTTGTGAAACAGAGTTTTCAAGTGTGTTAAAAGCTTCAATCAATGAAGTCATCTCTTGTTGAAGTTCCCTTTCCCAGTTTGTTGCACACAGACGCAAATGTGCGACATGAGGTGAGATTTGGGTTTGAAACATTTGTCTTTGCTCTCTTGCATAAGCAGATTGAAAATTAGATGCTTTTAACTCAGAATTTTTCTCAATTGCCTTTTCTAAAAATGAAATATCTTCCATAAACGTTTGAAAGTACCGTAATACTAAACAAGATTTAGGAGTTTTTGGCAATGAATTGCTTTTGCAAGAGGACGGTAAAGGACTATTTATTTGTGCAACACTGTGAACGGGGCCTTCTACACAAGATGTCTCAGTTAATTCAGAAAGATTATACGATGGTGTTGAAATGACATTCAGTTTGTAAGAAGCATTTTCTCTTGTGTAATCATATGGTAAAATTCCATTTTGTCACAAGTTTAAGCGACTTCGATCATCTTGTGCCCATTGTTCCTCACAATCAAATACAACAAGTTGCATGCTTGGATCTAAAAGACATTGAGCACTATACAGTTTGGGATATTTCTTTGAGAGCTGTATGAAGAAAACGTGGGTGATTATACCCAAGAGCAAAACGTTTTGAGTCATCAGGACTCGGAAGTAAGGTTGACATTTCAATCTGTTTTACTGAGTGGCCAATCTTATATACAACAGTACCAAAATCTTTTAACAGTCTTTCCAATCGAAGAATTTCCTCGATTTGATCATCAATGCGTTTCTTAGATTTCTTTTTGAATTCAGAAAAATTTGACCGACTTTTTGAAAAATCTTGTTTAGTATTTGAAAGTTCCGTTTGAAGATTTTCAATGTTTTTCTGAAGTTCAGACTTTTCTTGTTCAATTTTAGAAATCTTTTCATTATTTGACGCAACAATTTCATGCATTTGATGTTGCAGATTTTGTTCGTTAACGTAAGATTTTTGAAAGGCCACTTCAAAACTTGTTTCTCGGGTGGTTTTTGTTTCAAAATCATTTATTCGTTTTCGACAAATCTCAAGTTCAGCAGTCAAGGAGGTAATCTCAGCCCTAAGGTTTTGGTTTATCTCATTACATTTTGCAGTTTGGGCTTGCAATGGCAGAAGTAATGAAGTCAGATATTCTGAATCTAGACCATGAATTGCTTCACTCTGTTCAATATGCTCATTATTTTCGTCATCACTTAGTTCATCAAATGTAACCACAGGGTTAAGTTGATCAACTTCAGTATGATTAAATAATGATTCATGTTGAACATATTGCTGCTCATTAGGTGCAGATGCAGACACAATTGCATTTATGAGACATATATCAGTTTCAGGTACCTGAGATAGACCGTCTGTGTCATAGACCGGTCCATTCTCTGTTTGACTGATGTGATGTTCTCTCATATTTGCCATCAAAACAACTGCAGCATTTGCTTCCAAATCTTCATATTCATCATCTGAGAGAGTATCTGCCATAAAACCTTGCTGAGTTTCACTGAGTTCTCCTCCTGCTTCATCCTTGTATGCCATCAGCATGACTTGTTTATAGTAATCTCCTCCTCTGGTTCGTGGTTCAGGACAAGCATTAGCAAGATGTCCTTGCTTTTTGCAATTATAGCAGCGAATAGTAGATCCTGAAGCTGGTGAATTCCCTGTTTCCACAACTTGAACATTTCTCTTGAAGTTATTACTACCCGATCCCCCTGCTGATGTTTGACCATTTCCAGAATTACCAGAATACCCACTTGTAATCATACGACGACCACTAGTTCTGTTCTGAACCTCAACTTTGCCACCTTGGATAACTGCGTGACTTTTGGGGTTTGATGATGACCGAAGACGATTGTTTGACTGAGTAGAGAACTTGGAGAAGGCTTTAGCAATAAAGGCCATTCCATGATTTAATGCTTCAAAGGCATCAGCTTGATCATCATTGGTTTGAGCATAATATGCATTGTTAGAATCACCTTCGGGTGTGAGTTGATGAGAAGGTGTAGGTGGAGCATAACTAAAGTGATGTTGTTGTTGATCGAAAACATGATTTGACTTTGGGTAAGGAGTTGGATAACCATGTGCCATAAGAGTAATCTGATCAGCAATTGGTGGTGGAGGGAAACCGTGTGTGCCACGAGCTTCTTTATCTTTGAGAACTTCATATTGATGATGTTTCAGATAATCATACAATAACCCATACTTAACATCATGAAGATCCTTGACTTGTCGAACAAAAGTAACATACTTATGCCAATCCGGTCCTAATGAGTTCAGAAACTTGGTGTTAATAGCAATTGTTCGAAGATCAATCTTATGTCGATGCAAATCATTGACCACATTTGTGAAACGATGATAATATGATTCAAGTGATTCCCCAGGCTCAATGGTAAACACATCAAAGTTGTGATATAGCTTAGACTCCATGTCGATCTTACTTAGTTCAGTGCCTTCCATCAAAAGATGAATTTGTTCCCACATAGCTTTTGCAGTTGTCTGTGCATCAATACTTTTGTAAATCGGATTAGGAATTCCAAGAAGTATTTGTTGCATAGCAAGCTCATCGGCTTCAAGATGAAGTAGTTGTTCTGGTATTAAACGGCTAAGTGGAACAATTGAGATAGTATCGGGTCTTGGTGGAACAGCTGTAGGATCTCCGGGAACAGTTTCAGTTGGCATTTGAAATGGTCCTTCTAATATCACCTTCTTCAGATACTTACCATGAGGTTTCTTGAGTTCCATATACCTTAGAAATCGACTTGACCATTGCACATAATTGCCTGGTGTAAGCATTGTAGGACGAGTATCCGAACCAGCTTCATGAATCGATTGCTGACTTGTAACAGCTTCGCACATTTGAGAAAACCAAGATTGTTGTTGAGAGATATGTGGAACCATTGACATTCGTTGTTGAACTTGTTGAGGAGGTTGTGAAAGTTGTGGAGTATGTTGTTGATAAATTGCTTGTTGTTGATTCCATTGTTGATGTTGTGGACTGAGTTGTTGTTGTTGTTGTTGATTAAAAGTGTAAGGAAAATAGTTAGAGGATGGTGGTTGAGACATAATTGTTGATTGATGTGGATCGTTAAGGATAAGTAAGGTTGAGGTTGTGTAGATATAAGTAGATTAGTAGAAGAAAGCCAAACTTGTAGAAATCCAAACTTGCTGGCAAGAAACTCGCAGACAAGAAACTCGCTGAAAGAAACTCGCTGAAAGAAACTCGCTGAAGAAACTCGCTGAAAGAAACTCGCTGAAAGAAACTCGCTGAAAGAAACTCGCAGAAAGAAACTCGCAGACCTGCAAACTCGCAGAAATTCAAACAGAAACTCGCAGAACTGCAAACTCGCAGAAATTCAAACAGAAACTCGCAGAACTTCAATGAGAAACTCGCAGAAACTCATGAGAAACTCGCAGAAATTCATGGCTAACTCGCCAAACTCGCAGAAACTCATAAGAAACTCGCAGAAACTCGCTGAAACACGTATTCAGTCCAAAAAGTCCATAAATTTCAATCTAAAACACGTTTTTAAGTACGGATTTCTATTAAATCAAATCAATATTAACCTAAACTATCCCTTGGCTCTTGATACCACTTGTTAGGTCACCATTCTATCACATCAATATGTATTTCTAGAGAGAGAAAGTTTTAGAGAGAGAAAGTGGAAGGAACTAATGAAGTGATTATGAAAATTATAATTGCAATTAGAACCAAAAACCCTCTCCCTTCTAGGGAGGGGGTATTTATAGTGTTTACATAAGTAGGGGTGTTTCCCCTTGGTTCTAGAAGAACCTTCTATCACAGCTCATGGGCTTACTACATGAGCTGTGAAATCAATTACAAACATTTATAAACCATATTTATTAACGACCTATTACAAATGAAATGACCTACACTTTATAATAAAACATGTTCCTAACAGTTCATAAGAATGTTCCTGATCCGGATCCCACAAAATATGTTGATTGGATGCCGAAAGGAAAGGGTAACTATATCTTGGGTTGACAAATGAAGAAACGAAGCTTAATTTGACTTCTATGGAAAGTTGGCATGATAAAGTGCAACGTAAGAGGTCTCACTGCATCAGCAGATGGTTTTCTTCATCATCAAATGAAGAAACGAAGCTTAATTGGACCTCTATGGAGAGTTGGCATAACAAATGCAACGTCAGAAGTTTCACTGCATCAGCAGACGGTTTTCTTCTTGCCTTACAGCAAAAACAACAAAAGCGGCTCAACCACCTAACGTATCCTTGTGCAGGGATAATAGTGATGATACCATTTTTCTAAAACTTTGAAAAATATTGTTTTGAAAATGGAAAAAATATTGTTTTGAAAATAAATCGGATTCAAAGTTTTGAAATCAACCGGACTTTATTTTGTCAAATCTTCAGTTATTTCAAATTAAATATTTTCAATCGATATTTCATCAAAAAAGTCCGTTTATACGTTATAATGTGGTAATCTAAAGATTTAATGTTATGCCATGGTATGATTTTCTTTAAAAATCAAGGTCTTTCAAAATAAAATTTTTTCTGTTCTTGTTTGATTGTGAAATTGTTTTATTTTACTTAAAGATCTCTTAAAACAATCATACCTGACACTAACAATCTTTAATGTCTTAAAATGGTCCTTATCTGTCATTTTTCAAAATCAAATCTTGCCACGTCTTTCCCCAAAATTTTCTAAATGATTTAAATCTTTTGGGATCACAAATCTCAAATGGTTTGAAATTTTTGATCGCGGGAGAGATCGTGATTTAAATCTCAAATCTGTTTTAATGGAATTGATTTTAGTCCTTCAAAGGCACTCCTGCCTCCATGTGCCAAACGATTTCAATATATGATGAACATGATTGAGGAGGAGCATTTATCCAAAAACAAGATGAGTATTTAAACAAGGCCACATTTTCTCCCATGTTTTCTAAACCTAATTAAATCACTTGAGATCCAAAATCTCAAAGGGTTTGATATTTTTGATCGGGGGAGAATTTGTGATTTAATAATGAAATTTGATAAAAAGTGATCAAAAGTGATAGTTTTGACTCAAACTGCAGGCTGTTCTCCCATATGTGCTAAATGTTTTCATTAATTGATGCACATATTGAAGGGGAGCATTTCAAATGAAAATAAAACTATCGAGGTACAAAAGCTTTTATATTTTAACATAAAGTACCTTGATTGAGTTTTAAATGATTTCTTAATGGATTTTGTGATCGTGGATGTGCTTCAAAAGAACTCTTTCCTCTATGTGATAAAAATGATTTCAAAAATCCTATGCACATATTGAGGGGGAGAATTTACCAAAGAAAATCAAATGGCTTTTTCCATGGAAATTGTGATCGAGAAATTATTTCAAAGAAATTATTTCAAAGAACTCTTGCCTCCATGTGCTAAACAATTTCAAAATCATATGCACATGTTGAGGGGGAGCATTTCTAAATGATCAAAACAACTAAGGTACAAAATGCTTTGATTTTATATCACAAGTACCTTGATTGATTTTTTCAAATGATTTTTCAATTGGGTTCAAGGAAGAATGAACTTTACCAAAAGACCGACCATTTTACTTTATGCATGGTGTTATAAGGATGGTTAGGTTAGGTATTAGTTCCCACGATCCGCCAGAGCTGGAGGGATCTACCCAGGGATAATCCACTAGATAGTGTAGAGTCCTTAGGTATGATGAAAAAAAAAGGAGAAAAGTGAGATATGGGAAGAGTGCGGACTGAGATAGAGCTAGAAATGGAATAAACCCGACAAGGTTCTAGTAATGAAGTTTCGGTAAGCACTGAAGGGGTTGAAGAATGAAATAGAAATGAAATGAGAAAAGGGTGAAAAGAAATAACCCTCTAATAGTTCAACCTTAGGGCAGATACCGGGTTCAATACATATGCTACTGGTGTTTACTAAGGTAACACTGGTATTGAAGACAAGACATTATAGACCCAGTGATGCACTGCACTACAACTTCCCAAGCTACTCAAGTTCCTCTTAAAAGGACTTGTTTCATTCTCACGGGGAACCGACATAATCTATCGACTTTCTCTTAGAGATTGTTGATATTGAAGAAGGAGACCCTCTCCACAGTCTCCGGCATAGGAACCAAATGTGCACAATTGAGTCTAGAGCCACGAGATCATCCACAACATCTCAATAGGACACTAAATTAATGAAGACTTGCTGTTTCACACAATGTGGAAAGTAAGAATATATACTAAGAGTCCTACGCATTATCCTTGTGGTATTGCCAGAACATCCGAGTGATATGTAAAAGTATTCACGATGAAGATAGAAATCCTTCTAGAGCCAACATCAAACAAGCTCTTGGTGGGTGACATGTGAGATCTTGCAAAAGATCAAGCTTGTGACAACTGGATAGAAACAATGGGGCGATTCATTATTGAATCAACCTTGGTCCAGGAAATGGATTGACGGATACCTTTGAAAAACCGGTCGTTGTGCTTAAAATTCTTTTCTCTAGCAAATCGACTGTGTACTAATATTTCAAAATAAAAGGTGTTTATGATTGATAACTGATTTTTCTTAAAACTTTCGTTGTATTGCTAAAACACTTTATATTGAGCATTACACGATTGTTTTTCAAATCTCTTTTCATCAATCAGTGAATCTCAATTCGCTGGTTCACTCACTCCGTGTTGTCTTCTTTGAGACGTTCCGGTTTGAGAACGGCTAGAGCAGCTACGAAACCCTGTCAAGGAGATTCTTTGGAATTATACCTGATCACAGGTAGTACTTGTACTGATCAACGGGGAACCGTGGGCCGTGTACCTCAATTCAACGAAAGTGATCAAAGACACTTTCGTGTGTTTTATTGCTAACTGTTGTTTGCAGGTACATTTGGACGGTTGCAGCTGATTAGAATTGAGAAGTCAATCCAAAGCCGAATGCTCACAGCATCCACACTTAATTGAAGAAATCATGACTAGTGCATATCTTCATAACCTGGCTCTGATATTTTTACGCTATGCTTCTGCTACGCTGCTGCAAATATCATGAACCAGTAAAGCTTCCGCTACTCTGATGGAAAGATGTCATGATCCAGAAAGTGTGAGCATGTCGGTCCGAAAGTCACAACTTCACATGATGGCAACACAGTAAAGGGTGATCCAGAGATTTACTGTGGCTGATGATCTCCATAAAGCTCGAAGATCATCAAAGATGTGGATCAGTTCAAAGACCTCCACTGAAAGTATAATATAATCGGACTATGAAGAGTCACTAAAAAAGCACAAAGAATGCGTACATTGAAGAATTGAAGTCTACGAGCTCAGAACTGAAGACAAAATAGAATGCTAGGATTTGAAATGTAAAACATGGGGTGACCTCCCTTAGGGGGAGATTGTTAGGAATTAGAAAATTCCATGTTAAAGTGCCGGTCACCCCAATTATGATCTCGCATATGTTAGCTCGTAGACGTGTAGTTATTTACATTATTTAGTAGTTTATTAGTTAGTTTGTAGCGTAGAATAGTTTAGTGTAACACCGTGGAGGAAGGACGGGTCTTTACCCACAGTATGCATGATCCACAGTCCGTTAGGAGGAAGTATGCTTTGTAACTATAAATACCCCTTCCATCCATGGAAGGAGTGTGGCTTCTTTGAATCTAACCTTTCATTTTTATTAAGCAACTCTCTTTCAAGAAACCTCCTCTCTACTCTCTTCATCTCTCTAATGGCTCTCTTATTTAATCACAATCCTAGACCACCCGAATCATCAAACAACATAATATTCATGATCCTACACATCTAGTCGATCAAACTCATGAATTTCTTCTTGCATGGCATTGAACCAGCTGTCTTCATTCATGGCAGTTTTAATGTCTTTTGGTTCGACCTTGGATAGTACGGAGTTGAAGAAGCACCATAAGGCATCAGTTGCAAGTTGTTTACTAGTGGATACTGGACGAGAGGGATTTCCAATGATGTTGTCCAATGGATGATCATGTGTCCATTTTCTAAGGTGTTCGTGTGGTTGTTGTTGAGGAACTGAAGTAGCAGAGTCAATTTCTCCTGATGAAGATGGATCTGATGATGATTCAGGAGCAAATATGTTTTCAAAAGGGGCATCTTCAGGAGTAGCAAAGGGACTATCTCCATCATAGGTGCCAGACACACTTCCATGATGTATACTCGATGATTGATGATTTGTTGATGAGACTGAGTGATCAGCAGCATGCGCTTCTTGACTTAATGACATAGAAACTGAAGAGTTAACTTCGTTGACAGGGATAGAAACAGCCTCTGTTGATGGAATTGACAGATCATTAGCACTTGGCTCATAGTGTTCATCAAACATTGGATCAAACAATTTCTTCAAATCATCTTCTGAAGGAGGTACATAAGGAGTTGCTGGTAAGGGATTTGGAACAAGAGTAGAACTGATAGGACTACTTGATGAAGGTTGAGATGCGGGTCCAGAACTGGATTGTCCTGGAGCCATTTGCCCGAACAGCTCATCGAACGTGACGTGAATAGTTTCCATGATATCTTGAGTTCTTTTGTTGTAGATTCGGTAACCCTTCTTGTTTGATGCATAACCTACAAAAACTCCAATGTCCGCCTTAGCTCTTAATTTACCTAAATCTTGACTGTCATTCGTTGGATAGCACAACGCAACAAACATATGAAGGTAGGAAAGATCAGGTTTTCGTTTATGGACAAGTTCGTATGGAGTTTTTCCATGAGATGTGTGTATGAGGGAACGATTTTGGGTGTAGCAGGCAGTGGCAATGGCTTCAGCCCAGAGAAACATTGGAACCTTTGAATAAATTAGCATTGTTCTTGCGGCTTCCACAAGAGTTCGATTTCGTCTTTCAACTACACCGTTCTGTTGAGGAGTTCGTGGAACACTTCTTTGATGATTGATTCCAACACTTTCATAAACTTGACTTAAGTCTTTGTTAACGAACTCTGTGCCATTGTCTGTTTGAACAATTCTAACAGTATTGTTAAGTCGAACCTGAAGCTGCTTGATAAGTTTGATTATGACATCTGGAGTTTCATCCTTTGTCCTCAAAAACTTTACCCAAGTAAATCGAGAATAGTCATCAACAACGACTAAAATATATTTCTTCCCATTAATCATTTGCACTCTCATTGGTCCGCACAAGTCCATATGAAGGGTATGAAGAACTTCCATTACTGAGTTTGTGGATTTGGATTTGTGGGCATATTTCTTGCTTTTTCCCAATTGGCATGCTGAACAAAGATGATCTTTTTCATACTTTAATCTGGGTAAGCCTCTTACAAGATCATTTCTGGAAAGATTATTAATGGTGCCAAAGTTCAAGTGATTGAGACGACGATGCCATAACCATGATTTTGTTTTTGAAGCCTTTGACAACAAGCAAAATGGAGAAGACTTCATCATGTCTTCGATAGAGATGGTGTATAGATTTGAACCTCGAGTTCCTTTTAATAGTTCCACACCATCGAGTTCTCTAACGAAACAAGTATGTTTTCTAAATGCCACTTCTAGATCGGAATCACGGAATTGACCAACAGAAAACAAGTTATGACCAAGACCTTCAACATAATATACCCTGGAGATTACACTTTTGCCAACAACATAGTCTCCATAACCCATAATTGCTCCAAAATGGTCGTTCCCGAATTTAACAGTCCCGATGAATTTACTCACGAAGTTCATGAGCCGCGAGCGATCTCCAGTCATATGCTTGGAACAGCCTGAGTCCAGGTACCACAGAACGATTTGAACGATCTGCAGTTGAACACAGACAGGAGTGGATAACTGGATAATTGGGATCCCCATGCAAGAATGGGTTCCATTTGGTTAGTAACATTGATTGCAACACCCACATCAGAAGTAGAAACAATGGAATCATCAGGGATAGATGAAGTGCTAGTGTCTGTATTTGACCTATTCAAAGTATGTTTACTTCTTAAAGGAATAGTTCTACCAGTAGGCATCCATTTCCTAATGGGCATTGATCTAGATAATTTAGGGTACATCTTATTAAGATTGAAATTGCGGCCAGTAGGTATCCACTGATAACCTATGTTACTAAATTTCCTTCCTGTGGGTTTCCAATGTTTTCTAACCTTCTTCCGCCATTGCTTTCTAGCCTTCTTAGCTTGATTTTTTGCATTAACTATCTTAACAGGGCATTTAACAACATTAATCAAATCATTCACACCACATTCAAGATTAGTAACAGAAACCACGCAATCATCATTACATGTTTTGCCAAAAGTAGCACATTTTGCATTAATTACAGTATGCTTGGAGCTAACACTAGAATCAACATGATTCATTTTATTCAAATTCTCCCTAAGGTGATCTTCTACTCTCTTTCACTGAACATTACTAGCTTGCAAGGTCCTATCATTCTTTGTGTTGCCTTGAGGCTTTGACCTGCTCGCTTTGGTGTCACTTTTTACTCCTGCAGAGGGAATTGGAACATTAGTTGGTTTAGCTACTTTTTGCATTCCTGAACTAGAAGTGCAGGGATCTGAACTACTTAAAGGCACTCTAGAGTTTACTTGCGTAATACTGGGCATAGAATGAGTTGCATACTTATCACTAGGCATCGAGCAAGGCATCACAGCTTTACCTTTCGCACCTAAGGATTTAGGACATGTTGCTAGTAAACATTCTAACAGCTCTTGAGATCGTTTGGCCTGGATGCAAGCAAACCTAATTTCTCTATCAAGTGGCTTATTTATGAAGTCCTCTTCTACAATCTCACAGAGACATTCAAGACTATCTTTAAGGTGAGAAAAATAGTTATGAAACACAAGTTCGTTATTTCTAAGATGAGGAGGAATGTATTTAACAGTCACAGTATATTTGCAGTCTGCAGATGACTTTGATGCAACATTCTCATTAAAGACAAGTGGCATTTTCCCTTTTTCCTGATTCCTCAGATTCTCAATTTCCTTTTGTAAAGATGTTATTTTTTCGTTATTCTTGTCACGAGTGACTTTCATTGAATCATATAACTCTTTAAAGTGTCGTTTAACCTTTTGTAAAACATTAACCAAGTTTTGAAGATGAAACGTTTGAGAACACTGAGAATCTAAAGGAGGAGGCATTTGGGAGCCAGTCACGTTGTTCCTTTCACCCTTTGGTTGTGAAATTTGGGCTTTCAACTTTTTGATCGTGTTACAATGAGCTTGAATTTGTTCGTCACGTTTGTTTATTTCAAAAAGTGAATCAAACTCTGGAACATTTGAGGATGTCTTGATGTTTGAGATTTTGACATTTTCTTTGAGATGTTGATATTTTAGTTGCAAATTAAAATGTTCACCTTCTAGTTTAGAAAATTGTTTTACCAAATTATCGTGATCATCCTGATCAATTTTCTCATTCAGTTTTGAGTTTTTTATTTCAAGCTCAATGACACGATCATGGGAAACTTTCAAGGCAACAGTTAATTCATGAAATTGAGAGGCAGTAATAGAATGCTTAGTAACAGTATAAAACACATCTTGAGCCACACAACTTAATACTAAGTTCTCATTTAAGATATGCAAGTTTTTCCTTTCAATTTCATTATATTTGAGTTCCCGTTCATAATCGTTTACCTCAACAATCATTGCATCAAATTACTTTTCCATTTCTTTGATATCTAAGTTAATCCCCTTTTGAAGACTCTCAAATTGACCTTTTAATTGTTTAAAGAAGGGCATGACCTCAGTTAAATAACATTCTTTAGTTTGCTCAAAACCCCTTTCCCCTTCAGTTATCCCTGTAGGTGTGATTCTCTTCTTACATGTCTTCTCAAAATCAAGGAATAGTTGATAAACAACATACAAGCTGATCAAGGTCTTCCTATTAGTGGCTATAGTTCTAGGAACTAAGTTCATTGGTGTATTTGGAGGATACACAGTAGTTGCAGGCATTTTCCTAAGGGGAGAGTTTGTTTCAACAAGTACATTAACTTTTTGTTTATCCATATCTTTCTTCCAAAAAATCTATTTTGGAGTTAATTGAGTTTGAGGCTTAAACATGTTCAGGGAGATCCAATTTTCCTTAGTGTAATCATGGGGTATGATCGTTATGTTATTCTTTTTACACGCAGGATCGTTAAGCTTCTTATCCATTTTCTCCCTAGATGCATCATCTAATTTTCTGTCCTCTTCCGTGCTTCCAATACATGATGGTGTTTGCCTAGGCTTAAGAATCTCATTACCATCATATAGTACCTTATGAGCAGCTCTAGCCTTTTTACCTACCTCGGGATTTGGTTCCTCAATAATGGGAATACTATGCTTATCGCTTAAGACTCTATGCTTAGTGATCATGTGAGCAGTCTGAATGGTATTCCCTTGTACGTACAACTTATTTTCAAGCTTGTTTTTCAAAGTTTTTAGATTAGAAAAGTCATTCAAAAGTTTTGATTCCTTAGCATTAAATTCTTGTTTAAGCACTTTAACATTATCTTGAAGCTCTTGCTTTTGCTTAACAGTTTTAGAAAGCTTTTCTTGTAAGGAGTTTAACTCTTGTTTTAACACTTCTTCTCTAAAATTACTTTTTCTAATAATTGTACGCATTTGGTCATCCATTTCCTGCTCACGGGTGGTTAACTCAAACTTAGCACGTTGTTCATAAATAGCAACTTGTTCTTTATAGGCATTCAGTTAAGAGATAACAGAATCATCAGGAGCACATGCAGTGTATTCATCAAAAATATAGTCATCATTGACTGCAGAAGATGCATCGCTTGGTACAATCTCACTTTCACTTTGCGTCACATATTGATCATAAGAGACAATATTTCTATTACCCTCATTATCAATATCTGATTCATAAGTTTCAAGAGATTGTACTTCATTATGAATCTTTTTCATATCAACTTCATCGTATAGTTTTAATACCTCTGAAATGATTGATTCTTTGGATGGACCAGCCTGTTGTGGTGATGAGACCTTTGAAGAGACCATAGGTGAGATGCTAGCCATGAAGATTGTTTGGGCAGTAGTTTCATCATCGACATCAGAGTCAAATGCATCACAGTCAGCTACTTGAAAGGCATTTTGATGATTGTGACCTATTTCCTGAATTGGTTGCTCATCAACATCAGCATCATAGGTTTTGGCATTTCACTCAGCAAGAAACAACAACTCCTCTTCATCCAAAGCTGCTCCATTATCCTGAGCTTGCACAAGTAACATCTTGTCTCTGGAGTATTCTGCATTCTGTGGACGTTTTGGAGATGTGCAGTTCCTCGCAATGTGTCCATCACCACCACAATTTTAGCACTTGATTGGCTTTACTTATCCTTGATTGGCATTCCTTCCACGATTCTGATTAGCCACATATCCTCCACCTACTCCATCATTACCATAACCTGCCCCAACCATCCCTTGTTCATATCGTCTTCCTTGCACATTCTGCACCACAACCTTTCCATCTCTGACAGTAGCTTGATTGTGTGGATTTGATGCTGTTCCGAGATTATTGTTGGTGTGTGGGAGGGAATTCATGTTTTGACTAACCATGAGAGATAGTTTATTGATGAAGTTTTCCATGAGTGTGTTTGAGTCAGGAGGCATATATGTTGGATCAGGTATGAGCTTGTAATTACCATTACCCGTGGGTATGACTTGAGAAGCTTTGGTGGTGATTCCAACATTGGTGTATAAGATTGTAGAGTCATTTGATGAACTTGTTTCTCCCTGCTTAGATTTGAACTGTTCAAGAATCCTTCGTTCAAACATATCATGTCTCTCATTCTGAAGAAGGAAGGCATACAGTTGCTCATAGTTGGTATTCTTCAATCCTTTGGTTAGCTTCACCGAGGTGACAAATTTGTGCCATTCGGGATTCATGTTGTTCAAAAACTTTGAGTTCAGCTGAATACTTGGCATGGTCATTTTGATATTCCTCATATCATTCATAAGCTTGTGGAATCTCACGTAATATTCATAGACACTTTCTTCTGGTTTCATCTTAAAGTTCTCAAATTCATCATACAGTTGTGATTCTCTGTCTTCCTTAGTTAATTCAGAACCCGAGAGAAGCATCTTGACATTATCCCAAACCGCCTTGGCTTCAGTGTTGTGAGTGATAAGCTTGTAGATATCTTTTGGAAGACCTTGAAGTATAATGTTTGAAGCCCTGATATCAGCATCGAATCTCTTTTTCTCCTTATCACTGAGCTCATCATACGTCTTTGGTCTGTCCAATCCAAAGATCATTGTTCCATCTGCAGTAGTATCGAGTATGTCTCTAGTAGTCTCAACTTGATAAGGTCCTTCATCAATTGACTTGAGAATGTTGACTCCATTATCCTTTCCCAGACAATACAACCTAATTCGTTGAGCCCATGAGTCATAGTCAGTTCTGTCAAGCATAGGTGGACGAGTATCTGAACCAGCTGCTTGAATGTCCTCAGCAACAGAAGAGATGATTGTAGGTATGTTGGTAGACATGATTACAGATTTCATGAGATTTTAAAACTCTATGATTAAACCGGGAAATAGATTCTTTCACGGGATTTTACTAAATCAAGAGAAAACCGTAGAATGTAATCAAGAAGAAAAATCACTAAGTGGCAAGAGACAAATCGCTCAACAAGACAAATCGCACAAACAACAAATCGCTTAAACCATCAACTCGCTTCAATAAGCAAGTCGCTTAAACCAAGACAAATCGCTTAATTAAGACAAGTCGCTTAAACTTACAACTCGCTTCAATAAGCAAGTCGCTGAAGAAATGACAAATCGCTTAAACAACACAAATCGCTTAAAGTCTTAACTCGCTTAAATAAGCAAATCGCTAAAAATGGAAAATCGCTACTCCGAATAAATCGCACAAGTACAGCCACTACCCGGACAAATCGCTTAAATAAGTGATTTGAAACTGACACAAATCGCTTCCAAAACAGGGACAAATCACTCACTTGAAATACTTTATAGAGACTCAAATCGCTAACATGCAAAACACACAAACCGCCACTTTAGATTCCAAAAACAATCCAACCACAATGATTCAAGCCTTCCAAATCAAAACCTGAACACTTATGATGATCCTAAACACAAAAGTACAATCAAAATCCAAACTTTAACACAAGAAATTGTCCAAATGATGCAAAAACCACTCAACTTTTTCAAACCCAAAAACCATGCAAAACCACTAGAAAACCAAGAGTATGTAAAAGAGATGATCAAACCATGGCTCTTGATACTATTTGTAACATATTGGATTTCACAAACACATCAAACCATGGTCACTATGAGGCGTACACTATTAGGTTTTAGAGAGAGAAATAGTTAGAGGTTTGGGAACTTAGTGAGAGAAAGTGAAAGTAATATTATGAGCTCCAACAGTCTATCTTGGGAGGTAGAGGGTATTTATAGTCTTACATAAAACGCCACCTACGGGCTGTGGATCAGGCATACAGTGGGTAGAGACCCGTCCGTCCTCCACGGTGTTACATAACTAAATACTATTTAACTTTAAATAACTATGACTACGAGCTTTCTAACGATTACATATACTTGAGGTGACCGACACGTTAATAACTGGATTTACTAAATCCTAACAACTTTGTCGTTAAACTTCTGCATAAATTTCGTTAAACCTTAAATCAACATTTTAATAACATATGTTAAGATGTTATCTCAAAGCCAACATCATACACCCCGAGCAACAATGACTCTTAAGGAGTATACATAAGAAACTCGAGTGAATTCCTCTTGTCATCATCTAGTGAATATAATCTTAAGACCAAGTATATTTAGGATAGGACTATCCGATTCAAACACTTTGGCTTCATATCTTCATTTAGGAAAACATGATGTTTTGAAAAACATTGTGCCTAAGAAATCATGCGTTAAGTTTTCATCTTGTTAAAAGGATATTGTATATCCTATGCATCGTTCTCTCATTGCAACATAAATGGTTGTGTTACAGGAGATTTTATTACACCTCATTGGCTAAATGATCTTGAAACAAACATCTACAAGTTGTATGAACTAGCGTATCCAATTCATCTCATCATACTTGTTTTCATAAGCATGATAACTTTATCCCATGGGATAAACTCATTTGTTGAAAGATACTATTTGTATCTATTTCCTTTCAAGAGTACATCATAACCTAAACTTTCTTAAACTGATTGCACATCCAAGGTTAAAACTACACATCTCTAGAGCATACACAAGATCTATTGAAGTTGGTAACCTTATTTAGATTCTTGTTAAATAAAATTCCAAAGAGCTTTCTTGAGAACGTTCTTAGTTTAACATATTCCATTCCCTAGTCTTAGATGATCAAATCACATTTAAAGTACACACTTCAACTCAACATAAAAGATGTCATCTATTAGATCATACAATTAGCTATGTAATTTGAACAACCTTAGATTCTAAACACAAGATTAAAACATATTTTTTTTATCAAACACACCATTGTTAAAATTCATGTGTATAACATGACGTCTTCATCACCTTAGTTATATTGCATATTAGTTAAGTCACATTAAGCCAAGTACTGGTAAACTATCATCTTTTATACACTTTAATAGGCAAAAGTAGGAGTTCCCATCTTTCTAACATGAGAATGACAACTGGAGAACCTATTGCACTAGAAACTCAATTTGACCTAACGGTTGAATTGCTTCCATGAGAGAAGTTGGGTATGTGAAATCACCCATAAAAATGGTCTTGTTTAGCCTTAATTGAGCACCGCTAGTAATAGTCTCATATTCATTCTCCAACTCGAAAAATCTATTTTCCTATACTTGCCTAAAGTAAGTGTTAAAATAATGATAGTTTGCCTCGCCTTAGGAATACCAATCAAACAAGTAGAAGATATGCGTTTTCTTCATTTAGCTTATTTAAACCACTTGCATTACACATACATGTGTTGATTACATGTTCTTGTTTAAAAAATGATCAATTGTCTTGACATTTTCTTGGTGTTTGATATCTACTTGATTAATTATCAACTGTATAAACCCTGGAAAGGTTTTTGTCTTTATGATGCTTTATGCTACTTTATGATTAAGCGTAAACATGATTTGCATGATATTTATAGTTGAAGCAATTATGTCCCTTGTATGATGTTTCGCATGATTAAACGTGTTACTTGTGAACTCATAATATGTCATTTTGTTATTGATATATCCATGTTTGAAAGCTATTGTCTTTTGTTGACATTCCTTAAATCTATGCATAAGATGGTCTAAGTGATACATGCTCCTAAATGTTATAATTTAAACATGGCTTGCATGAATCTCCCGTCTTGCTTCCTTTGCGTCTTTGTCACACTATTTGCTGGCTACGTGTGCACTTATAATTTTTCAAAGTAATTTTGGTATGATAAACTTTTAGAAGTCTTTTTATCCTATAATATAATCACATAAATTGTCATACTTACTTATAGATAAGTATACTTAAATGTCTAAGACTAACGACGAAACAATCTAAAAATAAAATGTCTTGAATAATGTCGCATCTTTTCATAATATGATTGTTTGTCTTGTCTACCAAGTGCAATGTGTTGTTTTTGCTTATATAAGACGTTATCATTTAATTTCTATCATGTTAACAACTTTTGTCACTAACAAATTTGTTTTGTAAGCTGATAACAAATTATTTGTTATCTCACTTGGTTCTAACTTTTATATGCTTATTTTGCATAATCTCCTTTATTGCTACGTACATTAGTAATATGCTTTATGGGACCCCTACACTTATAGTTTTAAAGCATATAGAATTAAGTTTTAAAGGCTTGGCTTTTCGTATCTTTCAACCGACCTCTTTCCAAATATCATTATTACTTCCGATTTACAAAAATTGCCTCTACCACTATTTAGCTACAACAATACTTTAATTAAATCATCCTCTCCACCTCCTATGAGGAAACTACATGCCTCGTCATACGATCATCTCGTATTAATCGAGAAGAGGTACGTGACTTTAAGGATGAAGTTCATTGTATGCTAATCATCATCCATAAAAACATCACTAAGCTCATCTCTTTCGTTAACCCGAATAACCTCCTAAATACTTTGTTGTTATTCCTTATTTGATACATTACACATTATGTTGGATGTCCACCAATTAAGGGGGAGAGAAATCCATTCACATAATTGTCTTTTATCAAATTTTATGTCTCTTACACTCTAAAAAACCAACACATAGGTAAACACCACTTAGCTAAAACCGGTTCACAAAACCACAACTAGTTCAACCTTTTTAACCTTATATCACAAGTTTGCACCAATACCTCATCAAGTGAAAAACGCATCATGTGTTTTACAAACTTCTTCATCTCCACAATCAAAAAATCTAGGATTTTCCGTAAACTAGCACCTTACAACTTCACCATCTAGAACACCATCATAGGATCTTATTCTTCTCTCGCTTGATAGATATCATGCATGTCATTGTCAGTGCAAACGATATATTAATCAAAACCGCCATTCCTAACCCTCTTTTAACATGTTGGTCTATCCAACTCTCTCTCATATGATGTCATTCTCATCCTCATATAGGTACTTATTTTTTTGGTACATATTATCTTCACTTCTTTTCAATGTCATAATTTTCCATGTCGGTCAAAACCATGGTAATACTAACTCTCCCATTGTCACCTAAAATGGGCAACTCGTGTCAGTTAATGAACGAATTTATCTTCTTGTTATCACTTTTATATTTATGCATTTTCTTTGGTATCTTCATTATAACATTCTTAGATAGAACAAATTATTGATTACTCTTGGGTTGAAGCATATAAGAGCTTGTTCAAAACAATAGGTTGTTAGCATTAATAAAGCATTCAAATCATAACCCTTATGCATCATTAAATTACAATGTCTACTCATATTTTTTCTTACTCTTAGTCTTGGTCACTTGACATTACGAAAGGGTTGCATGAGTCTATATTTTTATATTATTTGCTATACATACGATTTTCTAACTCCTTAATAGTTTTCTACGTTATCACCACCACCTTCCATCACCACTTTCACTAATCATCACCACCATGGATTAGCGAAAACTTACTCTTATAAATCTTGAGTCATCTACCAAGTTATCACCACATGAATCCTACTAGTAAACCGACACCAACACTAGCACCACTAGCTTTAACTTTTTTGTATTCCAACTTCAATTCATATCTTCTTTCTAGGCACTATTTTGTAGGCTCTTATCATATTATATTATCGCTTTTCTTATGACTGTAATTCTTATTAGGAGACTGCACTTCATGAGATCTTTGGTTATATCATATCACATATATACATCTTATTTTTCTTTGTCAAAAAAATGAAATATATTGCACTAATTTTTTTTATTGTAGGTTCATCCTCATATACACTCGGTTGTATATAACTTACACATCTAATGATGAAGTTTGCATCAATTATGTTTCTTATTTTAGGTGCTTCTTGACACCCTCGAACAAGGGGGAATATCCATTAAGCACTCATATTGCATCGTCTATACACTTGGTTGTATATGACATATTTGTCTAAAGATAAAGCTTCTATTATACTAATATTTATTTTGAAGGTTCTTCTTGACGCCCTAGAGCAAGGGGAGCTTCCGTCAAGCATTTATTGAATGCATCTTATACACACTTTGTTGAACATCACTTACTCGTCCAATGACGAATATAGTTTTGCACTAATATTTGTTTTGTAGTTTTTTTTCATACCTTGACGCCTCAAACAAGGGGGAGCAACCGTCAAGGGGGAGCATGCACGCATTCATCATCATTCTCACTTTCGACAAGCCTTTGTGCTTCGATCAAAAAGTGGAGAAAATAGGCTAATGTTGCTATGCATTTTTCTTTATCATATATTTCTCATAATTTTTGTTGTATAAAAACTAACCTTGATGTAGGTTAAGCCTCTTAATTTTATCCATGGATCCACTACCAAACTAGGGACGGATTGATGTAGACGATTTAACTTCACTAGAGATGATGCAAGCTCACCTTTTTGGGGAGAAATAAAGTTAAACTCCAAGGACACGCCCTTTTTGTTTTGACAAAAGGGGGAGAAGAGTGTAAACGGAGAAGGTAATGTAAAGGTTGTAAGGATACAAGTAACTTTTTACATTTTACTATCTATTACGTTTACATATTTTTGTCATCATCAAAAAGGGAGAGATTGTTAGTGCAAATATTATGATATTTAATCTATACAGTCTCGTTTATTTTGATTGATGACAAACATGTAACTTGTAATACATAACTTAAAATGTACAAGTTACTTTTAATCACATTTTGTCTCAACATACATTCAACACCTCTCGACGTCTCAAGTCCTCATATGTTACAACACAAGTTCGTACATGTTTGTTATGTGGCATTATGATCAAACCCATTAACAAATCATTTAGAATGTTTAAAATACGTTTAGAGTCGCTAAGTATTTTAATAGGTTAACCATTCAATTTCGAACCTCACTTTACATTTTGCATTTAAAAGTATTTTATACAAATAGATCTTTTGTAAAATGTCTAACAAATATATACTTTTATTTGTGCAAGTAAACTAACTATAATATTCATACAAGTACTTAAGTTTCCTTACACTTGACAAAATATATTTTATTTTGACAAACACTCAACTAGATATTTTATTTTACAAAAGGTTACTTAAATTTTATTTACAAGTAACTTACCTTTTCAATAAGTATATACATTTGTTTAAATGTATTTTTCATAAAAAGGAAAACACTCTTTTATTACCTCATGCATAGTGTCATCTAAATCTTTAAAAGATTTTGGAAAGATTTTAGAAGATATTCTAAGATATCAAATCTAATAAATTATTATATTTTTGATTACCACTTTGGTTATAAATACCAACCCATTGTTTTCTCATTTCTTCATCCCTTCCAACACACATTCTCTCTATCTTTCTTTCATCTTTTAGATCTATAGATAACCATGTAGTAACATACATTAATTACCCTCATCATCACATGATCATAATGCTTCTAACATTCATCTTTGTTGTAAGCATACTTTACATTTTGATCAACCAAGGAAAGCTTGGAGATCTAGTCATCCTCATTCACCAAAGCATATCACCATATGAAGATTCAAGATCTCTTGATATCCTCATTGATTGAAGACTTCTTATTTAAGAAGATCATTTAGATTAGTCATTCATATCTATTAGACATTTATGTCATGGATCATCATTGTAAACATTATTGCATCATCACAACACTTTCACCAAACTAGATCAGATGGGTTATGTGTTTGTACCATAAAACATAAGGTTTGTTATGTTGGGCCATAAAACATAACAGGAGTGGTTGTACCCGGAAAGAACTCGACATCTAGCTTAGTGTTGGAAATATTGTATAGGCTACGTTAGGTTGGTTCTACCTCGAACTAGAACCCGGTATTTAGCTTTGTACCGGAAAAAGTGTAAGCGATGATTGTAAGGTTTTCTCTGAAGAGAAGGGAGCTTGTTGATTTAGTGAAGTAACTCTCGAGTTGGGTACTCGGGGAGTGGAGTAGGGCATAGAGGAGATCCGTGACCGAACCACTATAAATCCTCGTGTTCGGTTTGCACTTTCCTTTCTTTATCTCTTTACTTTTATAATTGCTTGTGATGTGGTTTGATGTTGATGCTTGTGTGACAACTTGGTTTACTATGCTTTATATTAGTCACAAACAATAATTGGTACTTTCATATTATAACAAGCTTCATAAGCGATTTGATACAAAAGAACTAACGTTTTTAAACGGTAACGTGTTCAACCCCCCCCCCCCCCTCTACGTTTTCACACAAGGGTTATAATGTGCTCGGCTAAATTCTAATCTAGTTTGGTTAAGGGAAACATGTCAAATTTTTAAAAATGGCATAATTTTTCAAAATAAACTAGAAAAACGAGGGCAATAAAGTTCAAAAAATAATTCTACTCCCGTCCCCCCCCCTCGAAATGTACAAAGTCCCTTTTGTACTAAAAGTTAAATAAAGGTGAATAGAAAGTAGAATTAGAGCGAGAACTTCCCTGAAATTTGCTCCTAAAAAGAAAGAAGGCCCACGAAGAGAATCGTGCCTTTGCTTAAGCATCCACGAGAAAACCTCATTCCCTGAAATCACACTAACCAACAAGCATAATTCTAAAAAGAAAAAGAAAAACAAAAAGAAATCTAACTCACTTTCGTAGGAATCACGATTGCATTTAGCATATGCATCAAGCTTTTTAAACCACTTGGTGTCCCAAGTGGACGAGTGTAGTCTCGTGAGGGCTTACAAGGAACATACCCACCAAGTTCATTTAAAAACTAATACAAAGTTATTGTGTTAATATAGGAAAAATAAGAGCTGCAGGGTTATTACGTCGTAACCCAACAAAGGAGTTACGCCGTAATTGTGGTAAAACCTGGTAATCGCTACTAGAGAATAGCTACAGCGTAACCATATAATTGGATTAAGCCGTAATGGTTAATTCCTTGGAGAGAATCGCTACTAATGATATGTTACGGTGTAACCATGGGAATGAGTTACGCCGTAACTATTGGACAGAATTGTTCCCCGTTTTAGTCACTTGTGAATTCTTCTCCAATTCCTGCAAAAATTGTTAAAAACACAAAACCCAACAAAAATAGAAATACAAGAAATAAAAGGATAATTCGGGTTGTCTCCCGAAAGAGCACTTTTCTTTATTACCGAGTCTCTAAGTTAGACTCAAAGTCATAGGGCTTTTATGGTGGCCTTCAAACCTTGCCATCCTCAATTGCTCTTTTACCGAAGGAAGGCTGATCCCAAATAGAAGAGGGAATGTATGGAGTCATGCAAAATTGAGTTTCTTGCAAAATATTAGACTTGGCCCATTCGTAGCGAAACTTAGACTCGACATCCCATTCTAATTTTGTAGCCCCAAAATATTACTTTAACCCAATTTTCGAATGAGATTCCCTTGTATCCGACTTTCATTCTCTTTTCTTCGTCAAAGCATGCCCATTCCTTACGGTTAAGCCAGTTGAGATCTGGGAATTCTCCTCCATTGCAAACCTTAAGACGCGGATCGCATGTAGGCCATGCTTGAGTGGTTCCTCCGGAAATCATAATTGCCGGTTCACAGAAATGGAGATTCCACCCTACATCTTCAAACCAATTAGTCATAAAATCGTGCCCCCGAAACCAATTTTCCTTGATTAGTTTTCATCCTCGAAACACCACCAAACTTCAGCTGCCTTTTTTATTCGCTTCACAAAGAACTGGCCACCACCATTACAACGGTTGAGAAATAGGGAACACGTCGTCAATGTTATCTTAGACCCCTCAATCATAGAAGTGTTATGGGCACAACAATGAAGCTTTCCCTTAACTATAGTAACACCTTTTTTATCAGACATCCTAGGTGAGGTTTGAACATCATCGTCTTTCTCAGGGGAAGACTCATCACTGTCATCTTCATCACTAGACTCATAATCCCGCAAATGACCAAACTATGATGGAGGAAAGTTGTTAGGCAAGTTCGTTGGCTCTTCATTAGAACCCTTGTCCGCCATGCATGAGCTTATAGTTTCATCAGGTTCTGGTCACGAGGTGTCATCCATTCTATACACCACTCTCTCATCACTGTGTCCCAAAGAAAGTTCCTTTTCTAAGACCTTGATTCGGACGCGTGAGGAAGCAAGGAAAGGTCTTCCAAGAATTAAATGTTCTCTTGGGGTGTTTGCCATGTCAATAACTACGAATTTGGACGTAAAGATGAACCTATCGACTTTGACCAATACACCACCAGTGATTCCAAGAGGGGTTGCTTTAGTCATGTTTGCCATCTCAATCACCATGCTCATCTTCCAAAGATTTGTCAATCTTAGTTTTAAAAATATTGAAAGAGGCATGACATTTATACTGGACCCAAGATCAGCTAATGTCAAAAGATAATGATTACCTACTGAACATGGAATGATGAACCCATTCGTGCAGACTTCTTTGATCTGTAATTGGTTAGGTATCTCGGTTCCCAACCCTGGTTTGCTATTTGGCTCATGATTACACCGTAACTCGTTGCAAGGGTTACGGCGTAACCGCTGACTGCCACATGTAGCAGTCGCAAATTCAGGTTTAATCAGAGAAGAATGGAAATCATCAATTGGTAACTTTGCATCTTTTTTAGAAAAAACGGCCTTGCATACCACCATAGGTTTGATCCCCTCAGTTTCAGCGTTACTTTTCTTCTTCTCTTCACTAAGTTTTTCCACCATTGCCTTTAGGTTTTTTAAAAGTTGTGTCATGGTTGGAGAGGCTTTAATTTGTATTTTCCTGGAAACTTTTGAGCCACTCATCTTGTTCTTTTTGTCTTTGGGCTGAGGCCTCCAGAAATTTGCTGATTGTGTCTTCAATACTGGGTCTTCTCTCCCCGAAAGGCCCATGATTGTAATATGATGGAGGTCCTCCTCGATAACCATTCCCATTTCCATTCGTCCTTTGAAACAGTTTATTTGCTTCACCATATTTTACTTCTTCAATTTTACCATCATCCTCAATAAGAGGACAATTTTTAGTGAGATGTCCTTCACCACAGCTTTCACATCCTACTTGAATAGCGTGAACACTTTCCTTGAGCTTGAGCATGTCACGACCAAGATTTTCAAGCTTGCTTGTAATGGCGGCAATACCATCAAGATTTCCGCCTAGGCTTCTTTTGCTTCCTCCATCGTGCCATTTTTTAGAGTGATCGACCATTTTTTGAATGGTTCAATGGCGAGAGTAGGGGTCATCCCTATAATTGGTCCTTGGTAGTCCAACATTTTTCTTGTAACAATATTGATACCTTTGCAGAAGATATTGACTTTTTGCTGGCTGTTTAGGTCATGAGTAGGACACTTGTAAAGTAGATCGTTATATCTATCCCAAGCTTGATACAACGTCTCGTCATCTTCTTGCTTAAAATTATGGATCTCCATGAGTTGATTAGATATCTTCGAATGAGGAAAATATCTTTGAATGAGATGTTTCTTTAGGAGAGCCCATGTATCAACTGCCCCGGCGGGCAATTTATCGATCCATCTTCTTGTTGCCCCAGTAAGTGTTATGGGGAAAACTCGGAGCATAATTGTGTCATGAGAAACACCAGGTATGTTGAAAAGGCTTGCAATGTACAAGACATTTTCAACGTGTTCATAAGCATCTTCATCTCTGTCTCCCGAGAAAGGGTTAGCACGTAACTCTCTCATAAACTGCTCTTTGATCTCAAAACAGACTTCAGCTCCAATAGCCGGCCTAATGAGCCCCGACCCTTGTTCATCTCTGGCAAGGCTAGATACTCCTCCAGAGTGAGGTCATCAATGTTCTTGGCCTATAAATACCCCACCTTGGCTCATTTTATGCTCACCCTTTGCGAAACATTCTTTCTCTCTCTTTTCTTTTCTCTCTACCCTGTAAGTCTACTACACATCTTGTGTTCTTAATCTTTCTCTCTTATTATCTTTGAAAGAACACATTCTTCGCAAGGGAAGAATCACAAGAACCTAATCCACTATTTTGATTCACTAGGTTAGGTTAAGGCTTGGTTGTGTTATTATACATTCTATTATTTGATTTGGTTGTAAGGGAAGTCTTTTGTCTTGGTGACCAAGCCTAGATCGTGGGAGATCTAGTTAGGGTTTGATACTTCTGGTGGGAAGTCTCTGTGGTCTTTGTGGGAAGTCGAATCACGAGATTCTTTTGGATGGTTTCCGAGGGCGAAATACCGTTGGGAGTAGCACTTCTTTGTGAGCACAGATCTTTGTACATATCAGTGGAGTGAAGTTGTAACGGTTTGTAATCCACCGAAAGGATTATACTTAGTGAATAGTATCGTGTCGTGGATTCGCAACTGGATGTACGGATGGTATAAACCCCCATCCCGAACCTGTATATATCATGGTGTCTCTTTACATGCTTTATATACTTTGGTTGTAATTTTGGTTGTTGTAAATTTTGTATAACCACTTATTGATCTTCATGGCTTGAAGTCAATAAACTTCAAAAAAGCTGAAAAGACCATATTCACCCCTAGTCTACGGTTCTACAATATTGAAGACATGTATCTACTCAAAGTTCAAAACAAGATGATGTGGTTTCTGAGAAAGATCCAATATACCTTATCACCTCTCTATTGATCTTCATCAGAAGTCTAATCATACCAGAGGGAGTCAAAGATCTACAACTGGGTGTTGATAGCTATCAAAAGAGCCTAAACTTGACAAAGCCATTTCTCAAATTTCTAGGGATACTTGAGGAAGCACAATACAACCTGAAGAAAACACCAACATTTGGATTTATCTACAACAGTGATGTCTCCAGAAATTGCTTTATGGCGTATGAAGAAATTCAAAAATATTGCGATGTAACCATCACAAAGGTTCGAGAAGGTTTGGATGTACGTCTCAAGGATCAACAACTGAAAATGACTAAGAAGCGGAGATGGAATTCTGGTCAAGTAAGGGAAGTAAAGAACTTCGTCAACAAGAATGATCGTGTTCTAAGAAGACGAAGGAAAATTATGAGACTAGAAAGCTATGTAAGCGGATGACCAAGCTTTAATATCCGAAATTATTCGCGCCCTGAATGATTTGTAATAGTTAGGATAAGTAGATTCATTAGATTAGTTAAAACAATTGAACAATGTATGTAATAACTATAACTCTAACTCTAATCAATTCTAGTAGTATATTATGATGAATTGTGTTTTCTAAAACCTTGAGCATAATTCTTTCTCGCCAATTTTAAAAAGTATTTTAAATGCGATTCAAAATTATGCTCAAGCTCGAATAACTTACCATTATTTAAGGGGGGGTATTTTTTATTACACCAAAACCATTTTTTTTTTTTTTTTTTTTTTGATAAAACTATGTCTTATGCATAAATTTCAGTGCATAACCTGATCTTTTAAAAAAAGGACCCTGTTGTAAGTTTCAGTGCAACAATCCTTATATAAGGAGTGAAGGCTTTTTATTTTATTATTATTTTTTAAATCTATTCAAAACTTATCAAAGATTTTTCAAAAAGATATAATATTCCCTCTTGGTATTCAAAATCTCAAAAAGTATTTCACTCATTGAGGGGGAGTATTACAAAACTCTTTGTTCTAAAATCAAATGTTCTTGTTATTCGTTTCTCCTCAAGGAATTTCAAAACCTCAAAAAGCATATTTTAATCATCAATGTTTTCAAAAACAACATTGATATGCGCTTTTAGAGGGAAAAAATGAGATTAAAATATGTTGATCAGTGTGGAATCTCAATATGTTGAATTAGTGAGGAATATCAAATGAGTTTGACTCAGCTATAACCAATGAATTGAAACAAAAATAAAATGTCAGTTATCGAAATGACTTATTCCTGGATGGGTAATAATTTCAAGATGATATAATCAGTGATGTAAACGTGTCTCGCAAAGGAATTGTCAGAGTATAATGTACCATGTCGAAAAGACTCAGATATAACTACGAATTGAGGAGAATACAATGTCAGTAATCGAAATGACTTGTTCTTGGACGGATAATAATTTCAAGCTCGTGTAACCAGTGATGTAAACTTGTCTCGTAAAGGACTTGTCAGAGTAGAATGTACCATGTCAAAAAGACTCAGAAATAACCCACGAATTGACGATAAAAAATAGTGTCAGTAGTCCAAAAGACTTATTCCTGGGCTGGTCTAACCAGTGATGTAAACGTGTCTCGCAAAGGACTTGTCTTAGTAGAATGTACAATCTCAAGAGACTTTCTTTAGACTTGCACCTGGACGGGTAATAATTTCAAGTTGGTTTACCCAGTGATGTAAACGTGTCTCGAAAAGGTCTCATCTATTGAAAGTCGATCAATTCAAAAGTATTGCCTCTTCCCTCAATGTGCAGATTTTTCTTAAAACTTATGAGCACATGCGAAGGGGGAGTATTTCAGAAAAGAGAAAACTCTCAAAGTGTTAACAAAATATGTTTTATAATCAGAAACACTCTGTGAGATTTTACAAAAATATTTTATGGCTACATGATCAACATCGAGTAGTCTCCTTTCTAGTGAATGTTCCATCGGTCTACAGTCGTGGAGCAATCCCTTAGGATACTCCAGTGGCTCATCTGTGTCTGTTTATCCTTTGGAAATTCGGATACAAGAATGACAGTGTAAAGATATTAAGTACATAAATATCCTAGTGACCCTCTGGTCCGAGAATATTCAAGGAACGCGCCAGCATTCGTGCATCCGTTCTAATACTATTCAAGGAACGCGCCAGCAATCTGGGATATGACTGTATAAGATATCTGAACACAAACGTCGGAAAATTTATAACTAAACTTTCATACAGCTACCCATGGAGGCCTAGAGTTCCAGAAGAGACTGTTACCACCACCTTAATCATCAACATCCTTTCATGTCTACATGCTCATACCAACTTCATAAAGTCATGCAAAGTTCAAAGAAAGTTCTCATCAAAGATCAAAGCAAAGTGAAGTTCAGAAAGATTCTACGTAAAAGCCAAAGAAGGTGAGAGACAAATATCAAAGTAAAAGAATGAGGAACACATATGTAAAGTATGAGCATGTTGGAAAAGACGCAAAGAAACCGGCGACAAAGACATTGATGAAAGGTAGGAGAAACTAATATATGATCACAACAACAAGTACAAAGAACAAAGAAGTAAATAGTTAAAAACGTCACAAGCAAAGAACGCAGAGAGTTAAAGACGTCAAACGGCCTATGATGACCAACTCTTAGGGGAGATTGTTGGGATTACGTTATAATTGTAAAGTTTCGGTCATTAACGTTGTAATAGGTAGTTAAGATAAATAGGCTTATAATAGTTTGTTTAAGGTCCGGCCCATGAAATAAACCCATGGGTCGTGACTTATGTAACTAGAGCAACGACCCTTTGGTTTGTAAAACACTATAAATGCCTTTATCATTCATGATAAGGGTGTTGGTTCTTTGGTTATCACATTTCATATTATTATAAAGTTCCTTCCACACTCTCTCTCTAACTTTCTCTCACTAAAACCATAAGTGTGTTTGAATATTTTGGTGACCTAACAACTTGGGATTTGATTTTCCTTAAGAAAATATGATTTTATCCTAATTAACTTATAATTTTGAGGGCATTTAGCATTAGTTTAAAGATAATTTACTGTTACGCCCCGTGCCCTATTTGACCAAGAATTAAAAACTTTTTGCGGAAATGACAAGACTATAACGGACCTTCTGTTACTCTTTAATAAACTGATAAAAATATATTACAAACCAACTCTTGAGACTAACTTCAAATGAAAGTAGACTCAAAGACCTTTAAAATGATGGGTGGCACGACCTCTAATGACTTACGATTTATTTTATACAAAATAAACAAAATGGCAAAAATCTGTCAAACGTCAAAATTCAGGTCTGAGTATAGATCTTAAGATTTATGCTTAGGGGAGAACCTTTTAAAATCTACTTTATGGGTTGAGCATAGATCTTAAGATCTATGCTTAGAGAAGAACTTTTGCACATATTCCGAAAAACTAACTTCCCGAACACAGCACCACATGAAAACTTTCAGAAATCATTTACATAACATAACACTCCAATTTCATAACACATGTGGTCTCAAGGACTCACGGAAACGTACTTTAGAAAGTAACGGGTGTTGTGTCAAACACCCATTATGACCCGTTTGCATATACAACTTAAACATTACTCTTTAACATGCTTTAAGACCTGTAAATGACTCTTAAACCATTACAGAGCTTGACATTACAAACATTCAACTCATTTAAAACTATCGGAGAACAACCTTGTTACGAGCTCGATATTTATACTAAGCTTTTATATGCATATAAATCTTCTAACCCGTGCTTCCAAGTCTTATACCATAATCCAAGCATAGCACTTCTAAAAGAACCTACAAAACATTATAACACTATAATGTAAGCTTCTGCTTAGTAAATTAAAGACATAATAAGTTATCATATATCATTAATCACGTACAATTTGCATTATAAGCTTCACTTAACCCATCATTCATAACACATAAATTCTACATTCATTTCTAGTTTCACAACTAGGCTAATCACATCTTTTGCTAAGACATATCCACTAATTACACATCAACTCTTAAGCTCCATTTATCATCAATAGCATATCAACTATGCTAAGCCCAATTAGCTAGTTTAACCAACTAGCCACATCTTCATCTTAAGCCAAGCATACTAGTCTTTAGGCTATTCATAACCTTAACACAAGTAATCATTAAACACATAAACACATAAACACATAATACAAACATTGTAAACTCAATATAACATCTTGTTATAGTCAATTTACTTAGCTTAAATCTAAGCTATATTTACCAAGTATATCATCTTCTTCTTCTTCTTGACTCTTATGTTGGAATGATCACAAGGCGTAACCATTAATATAGAAACATTAATTCTTCAATCACTAGATCATTAAGCCTTGGTTTCCCTCCCTTTTCTCTCAAAAACTGATTTTCACACAAAACCACCGAATACTTATCTAAAATGAAGTTCCTGAGAATTTCTAGTAAAAGCTTACTTCATATTGAAGCTTCCTCATCTTTGGCTAATTGGAAACTATGGTCCCTAAAGTCTTATTATCTCTTATTTGTGACACATGGCATTTTCTAATACCATTTACATAACACCTTGACTTATAGTTTGACTATCCAATCATATCGAGTCTCTCGACTCTTAAAAGTCTTAGTCAACTATTCCAGTGGTATTCTAGTAAGTGTAGGCCTAAAACCGGTTTTGGGTGTAACATTCACAACATAACTCGTTTTACAATAGTCATAACAAGTACGAAAATTATATACTAGCACCTCACATAAAGTGTTTGGATTCTATCATCTCTCAGGTGTATAAGTGATATAACATTATGGAAATGGAAAAATAAACACTCTACCTGTCACAACACATAGATTACCATAGGTTTGATAAAGGATCAAAACCTCCACTGCTTTGGCGTAAGCACCTAGGATAAACTATCAAAGAAAACTTTATAAGGGTTGTAACGTTAGGTGTAAGGAGAAGGGAACCACATTTTTGGGGATATGGGGAAGTTTACTAGTGGCAAGCTAATCATCTAGGTTAATTATATGTACAAAGTGGCGTTGCTAAGCCAAGACTTGATAAAATAAAGCTTTCGTTGCTTTTCTTGACTTAAACATAAGCATGATAGCAGTTCGTATGTTTTTTTAATTTATTTGCTCTTTTTTTCATTCATTTTGTTGATCATACACTTTTGCCCTCCATCTTTTTATCTGCCAAAAATAAATAACATAGATAACTCGGGATTTATAATTGCATCCCTACACTTGCATTTTTGCATAAACATAAACTAACTAAATACCTGAATTGTGAGGATTAAAACATGTGGGGTACTTAAACATTAATTTGACGTTCTTTCTCATTACTCCATAATAAATAATACTACCATAAGTCCTAATCTTCCCAAAACTGTATTTATAATTTATGACTCGACTTAGCAACCATGTAAACAACTAGATAATTAACTAAGGGTTTAACATATATGTTGTAACAATAATACACTAAAAAAGAGTGCATGCAAAGAAGGCTAAGACGATTTGGGTGAACATTTAGTTGGGTGTAAACAATGCTCTTGTACTAAAAATGAGTACATAGCAAGGGTGTGGGTAATTACTTGACCAATGAAGTCAATGTAATTATAACAAAAACAGACTTAACAAGGGTTAAAATAATGCTTATTATCATTTAGTAAATCCTAATCACATGAATGTGATCTCACTAGCGATCTTGGAATGCATCATTAAAGCAAATTATAGAATCTATATATTACCGATACACTCATAAACATTAAAGGTGAATATTTTTTTCTGTATATCTAAAGGCGCACCTCACATTTTTGGGATGAAATTTTTGAGTAGAAGGGTTTGTGCTAGCTATATAATTCTTATCCATGAGACGCTTTATAAGGATTAAAGTTTCACTTGTAAATGTCATAAAAAATTTAAATTTGTGCTAAAATCACCTTTACAAATATTTCTTTGGTTTATTACACAATTATTTAAGAACAAGACAAATAACAAATGCATAACTAGTTTCTAAAGTGTCCCTTTTTACCCTTCCTACACTTAAATTTGACATTGTCCCCAATGTTCTAAAAGTACCAAAATCGGTAAAGGGAAAAATAAAAGAGATGAAAGAAACTAATACTCTCCTGATTAGCACGGTATGAAAGGAAAAAGGAAATACGATTAAATCATCCTCTAACAAGATATGATAGTCCAATGATTTGATTCTTGTCCAATATAACTTGTAGATCTTAAAAAAACAAACATGAAACCTCGCATAAAATCGGCGGTAAATATTATACATATAAATTAAATTAAACTAGAAAGCAAATAAGATATAGTGCTTGCAAAATAAGTTTTTACAGGAATCTAGAAATTTTCACAAATTAAACTTTAACAAAAAAGTGCTATAGTAACTGACGCCATGACTCAATGATGGTGATGCCGTCATGGTAACATGACAAATTTATTTTCCTGATTGTACTACTTATTTGAGGTGAACTTTTGTAACTCATTTTTACTCGTACTTTTCTTAGGAGAAAATGATACTCAAACGATATTTTAAACTGCTAATTTTGGATGGGGATCGGTCGCCTCACGGGTTAACCTTTTTTAGACCGCTAATTTTTTTCCCCAGATAGACATGGGCTGCTCTAAAATTGGGTTACTACCTAATATCATAACACGTGTCCCCTAGGTGTAAGACTTGTCCCCAAGGTATTCTGTTGGGCGACCTATATTGTCTGGGCGACTTGTACCTTGGGCGACCAAATTTTTGTCATTTAGTGAAAAACTTTTTCACTAAATGACAAAAATTTGGTCGCCCAAGGTACAAGTCGCCCCGACAGTATAAGTCGCCTGAGAGAACACCTAGGGAACAAGTCTTACACCTAGGGGACATGTGTCATGATATTAATTAGTAGCCCTATTTCAAAGTAGCCCATATCTATTTGAAAAAAAAATAGCGGTTCTAAAAAAGGTTAACCCGTGGGGTGACCTATCCCTTTTTAGAATTTTCTCTATTTTAAATGTTGTTATGTTGTGATACACTGTTTTCATATTTTGGACAAGACGTACGCTTTGATTTCAATATGTGTCTTATTGTGTGGATTCAATTTTTGTGATTTGGACATGCACAACTGTTTAACTCCGGGTTGGAGCCGAATGATGTATTAATAGTACTATTTGGGTTTACACCCCACCCTTGTGTCTCTGTGTGGTTCTTGTCCAAGGGTGAATATACTCTAGTCAATTAATGTGTAATACAGTCATGAGGTTTAGTTGTTGTGATACTTGTGATTTCGTTAACTACTTATTTTTGCATATCTTACTCACTATTATCTATGCACAGCAAACTCGGTTTATAATCTAAACCTTCGAGCTCACCAACTTTATATTGACATTTTCGAGTATCTTTTTCAGGTGATCATCAGTAATATTTTTGAAGCACTTGCATTGAAGTTATCCATCGTCCTTATTTCAAAAGACCGTGTTAATTTGATTAAGATACCTTTCCAAAGACAATGTTTTTAACAAATCAAGCGTGTAAACTTATTCCTTTAATCATTTATGTGATGTTTCTGAAGCGCCGCACCTCGTGTTTTCGCCTTAGCCGGGGTGTGACATTAGTGGACTTAATAAATGGACTATAGCTAGATATCATCCACTAACGTCGAGGTAGAAGGATATAGGACATATTTGTAGGGTATTAGTGACCAGTACTAGAATTACACTACATTCGGCCCACTGAATAAGGAACTAATTAGATATTGCACAAGCAGCTCATGGTGTTAGCTTATCTTGGGAATGACTAGGTGAACACAGTTTCTCTCTATTTGATTTCCATCTCATTTAATATTCTCGTCATTTCCTTTAATTTTTTTTTACTGTTCTCTCAAATATCAATCACTTGGATCCAAAACTAACCTCCCCCCACATATTTATTGTTTTCATAATTTCCTTTTAAAACAAACAATTTCTTTCATTCCTACGGCGACCTGATCTTACCAAGTCTATATTATACGCGATCGATTACACTTTCTGATAGTGTTCTTTTTTAAAAAAAAACCTAGACTATAAATTTAAGATTATAAATCACACGTCATATACTTTGAGAAGGAAATGGGGAAATCGACAAGAGGCTACATTGCCCTCAACTGCAAATGAAAAAATGCGTATTCATCCTAAAGTTATTCAATTTTGTGTGGCTTACGATAATGTTGCTAAGAGGAACGAGAGTGGAGACAAAATAGTGGGAAGTGGAAATGGAAGAAACGAAATACGCACAAAGGCAATAAGAAATTGAACTACAACGTCAAATGTTCAACTTTCAACAAGAAGACAACGAAAAAAGACATATTTTACTATATAAGTCCCGATAAGCATTTGACTGAAAAATAACATGAAACGGTGATGTAGATGAAACAACAAATTAAGACGAGATATACTTTAGACTATTAGTTTAATTTTTTAAATTTTGAGTGTAATGTATTTTTAGTTTATTATAGTTATCAATGTAATTTTTTTATATTTAATGAAATTTTGATTTTAGTATTTATAATAAAAGAGAATGGAAGAAATAGAAGTTGGTGGATGTTGGTTGCCATATTATTCTATTTTGTTGGTGATGTTGGTTGATATTAGTTGAGGAGAGAGAAAAACTTATGTGATATTACGTTCAGAGTCATGCTTGTTATAAGGGTTGTGATGAGAATATTGGATAATCTTCTCAAATCGTGTATGTTCATTTTTTGAATAACATATTTCGATCATTTAATGTCTGGGTATTACGAAATGCTCATTGAGATAATTAAAAATAAACATTTAGTTTCTAAGCACAAGAAAACTAAGCAAAACAAATAAATTGTGTTAAGTTTTTTGTATATTAAAATAAGCCGATTAATCTATTAAGTAACTAGTTAACAATTACAGACGGTTAAAATTGGTTAAAAACCAACAATCATAACTTTTATCCAACAATCATATCCATTAGGGGAAAACGTGTAAGTAATTGGAACACCATTTCTACTTTTTAAAATCATTTTCCTTACTATTGTTAGGCTAGCCACAATGGCTTCGGTTGAGCAAGGTTGAGGGCGTCGGTTGAGCAAGGTCGACCCATTGTGGGGAAGTAGGTCGAGGTCGGTTGAGGAGAGAAGAAGGGGCAATTCGGTTGAGGAGACAACCGAGTCTCATAAGCCAAAACTTTACCACTTTTCCAAAACTTTACCACTTTTACAACATTGTAAATACTAACCTCAAACACATTTTTAAACACACAATTTCAAACACAATTCAAACAACTTCTCATCAATATTCATCATGTCACAAAGAAAAACTCCCAACTCAAAAAACCGACGATCCCGGCTTCCCCAAAATTCCCCGAACTTGAATTTCTCACCGGATCCACCGTTTGAATTAACCGGTGTAACACCGCCACAAAATCGGGGTATTCATTTTCGAGCACCCGGTTTTGATTATGAAACACGACTACCACAACCCAACCATAATCAAAACCCATTTTACGTCAATCGTCCATATTTTCCACCAGGTCGTCCGAGTATCAATCAAAACCAAGCACCAAGCGGGTCGTCATATCATCCTAACATGGATTTCTCCCAATCTTCCCAACCTAATCAATCGTTTTCACCGCTTCATGGTGTTAATCTTGATATGGATTTTGAGCATTTTATGGAATTCCCTCATGCTCAATGCTACACGTCTCAAGAATACCCGACTCAAGATGCTTCGATGGGACAAGGTTCGGGGCACGGTTCATACCACGGTTCTATTCGTATTGAAGACGCTGTCGAAGAGACGTCACCCGTCAAATCAAAGAAGGGTTCAAAACGGGCTACAAAGGGGAAGGGCAAGAATGTTGCAACCGAAAAGGTCAAACCATGGACAAAAGCGGAAGAGGTCGCGCTTTGTAGAGCTTGGATACATGTGTCGGAAAATTCGGAAAGAGGGAATGCTATCAACCGGAGTGGGTTTTGGGATGAGGTGATAGCGTACTTTGAAAACGAAATTGGTTCAACAAGAACCTACGACTCCATAATGACCAAATGGAAGGGTAGGATTCGTTCTAGGGTTGGTTTCTTTTGTGCAATTATGGATAACATCAAGGATGATCACGGAAGCGGTGAGAATGACGAAGACGACTATGAAAAGGCTTGTAACGAATACCGTGTGATTCACAAGCATGAGTTTACATTGAAGGAGTGTTGGAAAGTTTTGAGAGGGCATTCTGCTTGGAAAACTGTTGAGATGCCTGCTTTCACCACGACTAGTCGGAAGAAATCCAGGACTTCGGAAACCACCTCGGGGTCAACAAAAGGTCCTTTTAATCCCCAAGACGTGGATGATTCTGAAGAAGAAGAGACTCGAGAATCACGACCAAAAGGTCGTGACGCAGCCAAGAAGAAAGCACACGAGCCACCAACATCATTTGTTAATAATATGGCCAAGAACTTTTTCAAGTTCAAAAGTTCAAGTAAGGAAAAAAACAAGAATATGGAAGAGGAATACATAAAGTTGAAGCAAAAAAAGATGGAGTTGCATAGGCAAGGGCAAGGCGAGCCGAGCAGTTCAAAAGGGAGAAACTTGAGCTCCAACGTCAGCAGCTTGCATTGGCAGCACAATCAAACCGGACGCAAGATTTAATTTTCTACAACACACCCCTCGACACAAATATGCCCGCACGACAACTACAAGAACTTGAACAACTTAAGGCAGCAATCAAAGAACGTTACAACTTATATTATTAAGTTGCAGTTTTTAATAAGTATTGTAACGTCTACGTTTTATTAGTTTAAGTTTTTAATTATTGTTGTAATGTTAAGTATTTTTATTAATGAAGTTTAATTTTGTTTTTAAAAATATTTGAATTAAAAAAAATAAAAATAAATAAATAAATAAATCTCAGGTCACCACTGTGGCAACTAGGTTGTCGTCAGGTCGTCGGAGAGAGAAAGCTGATGTGGCACAGACGAACTAGTTCGCCACTGTGTTCAGCCTTAATACTTTTGATTGGAAGACAATAATATTAAAAATTTAATTTGTAGATATAAAATAAATGTTTCTGCTTTTGATGTAATGCGTGAATAAAAGTATCTCATTTGAAAAGAAAGTGATTGATATATTTTAAAATTTTATTATAACGCTCTATTGTATGTTGTAGACAATCCCATTTTGGGGGAATTGTATATATATCTTTCTAAAAGCTAAAAATTACATATATATCCAACATAAAGTTATAATTGCATATATATATCCTTCCTAAACACAAAAATTATTGTATTTATCCAAATAATTAGTTTATATATATTTAAAGCCAAATAACACTTGATAATTGTAATTTAAGTATAAGATGACTATTATACCCTTGTACTTATAATAATTCTATACAGAATCAGGTAAATCATAATTTTTATTATTGCACTAACTTCTCTATATGATTTTTTCATTTATTGTTCTTGTTTTTCTTGATCGAATGTTTCCCATGGATGAATTATAATTGTTTATAACCAATTGGGAAAACCCACCACCAACGATTATTTACTACCTTCAGATCTTTATTAAAAGTTATTGTTTGAAATTAGAACATAGACTGCACATGTCGTTTGATGTTTATTAAGCATTGATGTTTGAATGAATTAAAAATTAATTCTTAAGGATGTATGCTTGAATGAATTAATGCTTGAAACCTTTTATCTTTTACATAACTTCTAGTGAATACAGTATTTAATGGTGGGAATAGATTAAAACACATATCTTCATGTCCAATGTTTATATGATTCCCAGAAACAAGATGCTACGATCTTCATTAAAAGTTTATGGATACAATATTTGGGCGTCATTTTTGGTGTTTAATGAACTTGTTGTTGCTCTTCCTTTTATAAAAAAATTATAAAAAGGTATATTTGTAACTGAAAGAAATGATAAAAAGAAAGGTATAATGGTCTTTTTGTTTTTAAATTATAATCATCATGTATTTTTTTTGTTTAAATATATATAAGATAATTATTCCGACATATATGTCATTTTATGTGTTTGGGAAAGATGTATACGCAATTATAAGTTTTGATTGGATATATAAGCAATTATGCATGTTTGGAAGGATATACATGCAATTGCCCCTTATATTTTAAATATAATATGTATTTACTGCTTATATATTGAGTGTTCCAATAAAATTTTAAAATGAGTCAATCACTTCCTCATTTGAAAACATCGGACAACTTGGAAGTGCACTGACATAGTTAAAGTAAATATTTATTAATCCAGAATCCAACAAATATACATGCAACGTTGCATGTTTATCCAACCTATCCCGTTGTAATGCTTAATTATTATTATATATATTGCATAAACAACTGCTTATCTTTTTTGTGAATTTAATATCGGTATATGCGTAGACAAATTCAATAAGGTGGGAGAAATAAAGCCATATATGCACATGGTAACACGATCGCATGTGTGAAGCCAGACTAGTTTAAACTGTTCTATATCTATTGGAGTATTTATTTAGGTATTGTGTTCTTTAGGGTATTATTCTTTGCCATTATTTTGCATTTTCAGAATTTCAACATGATTCGGTGAAATGATTTTAATCTTTTGAGCAAAGGCGGCAAGGACGACCAAATAGGTTAAAAGTACGTTAGTAAGTTTCCCCTGAAAATTTTGTGAGATTTAAGTTTGTGTCGACAGTACAAAAAATTAGTTTAATCTTCACACTTTTTTCTCCACGCTTTTAAAAAATGTGTATTAACATTTAATAATGTGTAAAAATTAGTTACATTAATAAGTGCGAAAACAATGTAAAACAATAAATTTGGCACACTTTTAGTTATGTCAAAAAAAAATTCACATTTTTAAGTGTGCAGAAATATAAAAAATGTTCATACTTATAGGTGTGAACCCAAATTTTCCACAATTCTTCAAAGTGTGGAGACCCAAATTCTCCACACTTCTTCAAAGCATGGAGAATTTGAGTGTTACAAATGACCTCCAAACTTAGAAATGTGTAGAAATTTAATAATTCTTCACACTTAAAAGTGTGATTTTTTTTTTTTTTTTTTTTGATATAACTATAAGTGTGAAAAATCTATGGTTTTACAATTTTTTCACACTTATTAATATAACCAATTTTTACAAATCATTAAGTATTACAGTAATAAACTTATAAAATTTTACACACTTTTAAAGAATGTGAAAAAGCAACTATTTTTGTAGTGCGAGATGAATTTATCATTTGCCTCTAACTGTTAGTATAAGTTTCACCTAGATTGTGAGATTTAAAAAGTTAGTAAGTTTCACCAACGGTTGTATAGAAACTTACTAGAAATAGGAAGATGTAAAAATCAGGCCAAAAACCATTTTATTTTTATTTTTAAGAAGAGTTATTTTACATAACAAATTTTCTCACATATTTAAAGGACAAATCTCAACCATTTATTTTTTTATTAAAAAATAAGATATTAATAAATATTTAAATTAAATATCAAACATTATTTTTATGACATCTAGATTTACAAATATTGTTTTTTAAACAAATTAATTTTGCAATTTAAAAAAGGCTAGCAATGCAGTTTATTACTCGTTTGCAATCCAACTCTAGGTAAATCCAAAGTAATTCATGAAATAATACTTTTTTGTTTATTCTGAATTTAATCTGTTGATTCTTGACCTCAAAATTCAAACGGTATATAATTGGTTTTTGTATTAGATGGACTATGGACTATATAATAGTAGTGATTTGTGAAATTCAAAGTTAACTAAAAAATCAATTACACCTGTTTTTTATAACTTAAATATCTCATGAATCGTTAATTGTTAGATAAAACAAATTATACTGTAATGATCAGTATTTAATTATATTTTTATAAACGGGAACTGTGATATATTTTCGATAAAAAAATCGTGGTTTTCACGTTTTCTTAGGT
Organism: Chrysanthemum seticuspe; assembly: GCA_019973895.1. Classification (NCBI taxonomy): domain Eukaryota; kingdom Viridiplantae; phylum Streptophyta; class Magnoliopsida; order Asterales; family Asteraceae; genus Chrysanthemum; species Chrysanthemum seticuspe. The sequence continues at coordinate 176,625,922 of BPTQ01000004.1, read as the reverse complement.
GTACCCAAATTCGTATTACCTATCATATGTGATTTAACATTAATATCAAAGTTCGAACACTAAACATCCGTACTAAAATTAACATAAGTATTTGTCTATAAATAAAAAATGTTTCCCCTTTTTTGCAATGTAAAACATACATTCTTAGTTTTCCAACCATATCACACAAATTGTATTCCAACTATAGATTATAGTAGTTTATGAACTTTTATAATCACATGTGAAAAAATTACAGTTGATAAAAAAATTATATGTGATTAAGATATTGAAAAATTTTATATGTGATTTTATTAAAATATTCAAAATTGGTGTTTAATCATACGTAATTTCTCATGCAAATTTCAAAACGAAAGTAAGAGAAAAAATATGAAAAAGTTAAAAAAAAACCTGATAAAAGCAATATCTATATATTATATATAGCAGGAGGCATTTGGCATTAATGCCACCTTAATGCCACCTCAATGCCACATAATCAAATTTCATGCCACATAAGCATTTTTTGTCCAACTAAGCAATTTTTAATTCCACCTAAGCACTAATTATAAATTTCTGATTTTTAATATTTATTTTTATAAATTTCGGATTTTTCATGATTTTTATTTTTTTTTTTTTTTTTTTTTTGTTAATTTTTGGATTTTTTTTAAGCATTTTTGAAAATTGTTTATAAAAAAAAGTCCCTTGCAAGGTTTGAACCTTGGTTGTTTTGCTAAATAACTTGTGTATTTACCACTTAGGCAACAAGTTATTTTGATAATTATGTTGCATTCTATAATATATAAATGGCTATAATTTTATTAGAATCATATAGTAAATAAAATTCTTGAAAAAGAATGTATTTATCTCCAAAAATTATAGCACATATCTAATCCATAATTATAGTTTCAGAATTATAAATTTTAGTCAATCTTATATTACATTTTTTTATAAACCTCGGTTCCTTCAAAACCCTAATGTTGAACCTTTGTTACTGTGTATGCATATATTGATGGTTTTTGCCTCTTAGACATCTTCTTTGCAAGTTAGTCATCTTCTTTAAACACATATTTGAATATATTGAATATCTTGGCATGTTGCTAAAACCTTCAGTTTTTTGTAGATTGATTAAATCAGGTATGTTGTTTATTATATTTAGTCAACTTTGATTTGTTTTTTATATCTATGTTTCTGATATTTGATGTTTGAATATGTTTTTAAGCTATTTGTGTGTGCAGGTTTGAGAAACTAACATGATTCCTCTTTGTTCCTGTATCTATGATCATACCAGGTTCGTATATGCCACTAATCATAAAATAAATTAGGTATATGCCATTGTTTATGATATATGTAGCATGAAGTATGTGACTTGAACACGCAGGTACACAATTGTATCAACTGGAGGTGATCATAATACAATTATTGATTTTTGCAGGTTTCATGTTTTATGTATCTTGAATTATTTGTTTCGTTGTATGTAGTTTTTTGCTGGTTTTCCAGTTATTGTTATCATTGTTGAGCTGAATGTATTCAACTTTTCTAACTATGTGGTTTGCATTCTCAGGCAGTTGTACGCAGTCTTCTGTTGCTCTCACTGGATGATCCTTATAGAAAAATTTGCACAGCTATTAGTATAGCCGTAGCGTCAGTCGCGCATCATGATTGGCCAGACGAATGGCCTGACTTACTGCCATTCTTGATTAAGTTAATCAATGACCAAAGTAATACAAATGGAGGTACTTATCTCTCAACCTTGCTTATGGAAAAACTTATTTTTTTTTTGCACCATTCTCTTATTTGCAATGTGTACGTCAGTTCTTTTTTGTACTTTATCACTATTGAGAAAGTGTCTTAACTAAGTTTATCATCTCGTCATTTAATGGCTGGCTTAATTAGTAGAAACCGTATAGTAGTAATACTGAGCCGGGATTGTTACACTTTGTCTGGTTCCAGACTTCCTTATTCTAAACCAAGTTTCTGGCGGGATTACAGGTAAATATGGTTGAAAATGGCACTAAGAAGATTATGTTCAAGAGCTTAGCCGTTAAGCGAGATGTTTTGTGGTCGCTATACTGCCTTTATGCAAGTAAGTTTTGCTTTTATTAGATATATTAAGCACGAATCTGATTTTTGATATGAATGACAGAGAGGTGGTGAGGAGTCTGTTGGATTCTAGAGACTACGCCTTTTTTATAAGAAACAACTTTGGATCCGGCTATGAACTATGCGAAAAAGCCGTTAGATAATAATGTTTTTTTAGAATGAAGTTCAGCTTTTTTGTATGATGTTCAGAAAATAGTTTGCATTTAATGTTAAATTTGCGGACAATTTATGCTTTTTTGTATTTGGAATTAGTTAAGTTACCGAGTTTTACATCAACATAGATACCTACGCGGTAGAGACGATTGTGGTTGAAAAGGCAACCTAGAAGATTTTTTGTTATGTTAGACATATTTTGATTGAGACCTTTAATCACACCTGGAAGAACAAAACTGACTCTACGTTGTTAGTAAGCATGTCACATATATCATGATTTTTAAAATTCCCATAGTCGTTTTCAAACTGGTGTGGGTATAAATAAAGTTTTGGATTCCATTTACTGAAGTTTATAAGTAATTTGCATTTAATCGATGCTATTTATTTGTTTATTTTTTTATATATTTCATATTCATGTGTGTTTGTTTTTTTTGAAGTAAACCAGTGGTCGGTAAACAAGAAAGAATTGTGAATTGAAACAACTATTCATGGCCACTGAAACCTTAAAGAAGGTGTGATATGGTGATAGGTATTGTATAAGTAGGTTCTTGGTTGAGATATATATCGAGAACATGTATAATCAAGGATTTTAGTTTAGATATTTTAGGGAGTGTAGTTTTGATGTTTTATCGACATAAATAAAGTGCAATACGGTGATAGGTGATGTATACATAGGTTTTTTATCTGCGGTACTGTTATGCAAAGAACTTAGGATATAAATTGTCGTTATCGGTGATAGGTGATGTTTACATAGGTTTGTGATTGAGGTATATCAAGAACATGGATGATTAAGGATTTTAGCTTAGAGATTTTAGGAATTGTAGTTTGAAGCTATGTTTACTACAGACCGCCAATGGTTCAAAGGCCAATAGTGTTGCAGTTGCTGCTGCTACTACTGATAATCTGCCAATGGTTCAAAGGCTGAGATGATTGGAGTTTTTGATTTGTAATTTATATACATATACACACATAAATATAATAAAATTTGTTATATCTGTTATTTCTCAAGGAACAACAACAACTCAAGGACTTGATATTGAGATTTCACATATATCCAGTATGCCAGTAAACAGAAGTTTAGATTTAGATCATTTCCATTACTCAGCTAGAGTTATTTGGTGGCTATGTGGTTGGATTTCAGGATTGGTGTTGCACGTGCGTGGGCTTCTTTTATGGGTCAGTTAGATGGTTCTACATAGAAACACCAGAAGACAATGCCATTCCCATAACTTTACAACAAAGCATTCTTAGTGAAATTCCTCCTGAAAAAGTTTTCCATCTCAAAGGTCAGTTGAAGAGGCGATATTGGAGTGGGCGGAGCAGAAGATGGGCATTGATGCTAAAGTAATATAGGCTGGATTTTTTAATACAACTGCCACAGGTTAGTCATCAATATGTTTTCTAGGATACGAATTTAAAACATTATATCTTAAGCTCTTCAATTCTCTCTCGTTAGAACATGTATGTGTGGTTTGTTTACCTTTATCTTTCCTTGAAATAGAAGCATGAAGCACTGACTTTCCTTTCATAAATTGAGTGTCTATCATGTAATCGAAATCAGTAGATGTCCAAGTATCACCTTTTAACATAGCATCAAAGGTCTTGATATTTCCCGCTTCTAGACAGAGATAAAATGGGGGTGAAATAACAAATCAACCACGTGTTGATGATTATGAAGTAAAGCTTCATGTAACGGCACATTACCTTTTCCATTCTCTTTGCCCATGTAGTTTAGATAAGCCGCTTTGCCATATCTTATGAGAAGATCTGTAATAGAGATATGTCTTGCTTTTGCAGCTGTATGCAACGCATTATCGCCTACATCATTTGTCTGCTGAAAGAATTTCCTGGATGCTGAAAGCGAGTTCATGTCTTCCATGGTAGGCTGCTATATGCACAAAAGTGTTTCCTTTGTAATCCCTTTGCTCAAGAATTGTATCTGGTTGCAGTTGTTGTTCCTCACAAACTTCCTCTAAGATTGTAATAAAACGTTCGACGTCACCTTCCGTTGCAGCCACCTTCAATTTCCAGTTCATGTAAGAACGCTTATTTTCATGAGTAGTAAAGTTCTTGATCGTGGTAATTTTTGGTAATACACAAGCCAACATGGCCGCAAAGGACATTGATTTTTTCAAGCAAAAACTGAAAGAAGCTTTGGCATACAAAATTACATGGTTCAGTTGTGAGCCAGCAAGAAAATGGCAGCAAGCCGTAGCCTATGGGACTTCTCTGATATTTGGTCATGCAAATGACTTTGTCGTTATTCCAAATGACGATTTCCCAGAATATTTTTTGTATGTCATTTACAAACGCAACATAAGTGCTAACCAACACTTTTATTAACAGACTATATTGGAACCATTTGTGTGTGATGCTCCCAAACAGGTAACTTTGTCCTTCTAGGGCTGAAAGCTAATACAATGCACAAAAAATATCCAATGCCGAGAGTCTGTGACTGATCCAGCGTCTTGAAGCAGCGATGGAGACAAGATTTTTGCAAGGTAAATATACTATTTCTAAACTTCTTCGTGTGTTTAATAATAATGTATTTGTGTATAGTGTTAAACTGTATAATCCGTCTTTTCTGATTTTTTTAGAAAAAATTGATATTATTCTGATTTCAAGAGCACTTTTTCAGTTTCTTGCTTCTCGAACTATAACTTAAGTTTTAAATTGATAGCAAGACACTTCTTTTTCAGGTTCCAGATGCTCCTGCAATGGCGTCATCCACATCAATGCTGCAGTGGAGCGGCAAAGGTTTCAACGTCAACAACAAGATTCAAAGTCAGCAAGGTTAATACCTGATATAAGTTTGTATGTATATGTGGCTGCTGAAATTAGCACGTATATGTGTGTAGAATTAAGTGGGTGTTTGGTTTAACTAATTAAGTGGACTTATTTCATAGTCACATAGCTGAGTCGTGGGATGTGTACTAGCCTTAGCCTTCACACGTGAGTTAAGCCCTGTGGTCACTTCAATCATATTCACAAGTTGTATTTGTAGTGCATTTGCTGCAGAATTAGGAACATTGCATGTTTCTAAGAAAACTGAAACTTTACGCGTTTTGGGTTCCAAAGACCGCTCAATAGATAAGTACATTGGAATCAGACACTTCAGTTACAGATTTAAATGCCCAT
>BPTQ01000004.1:176485555-176615555 GCA_019973895.1 Chrysanthemum seticuspe | reverse complement strand
TATATTCGAACGTTGTATTTAATAGCGGAATACCCACACCTAGCGGTAGTGGTTTCTTGATTCGAAAAAAATTCGAGGGCGAATCATTTTATCGGCAGCGGTATCTAGTCTTTGACAAAGTTTCAGCGGCAAATAATATATTTCGAAAAATTGTATTTGTAGCGTTAAAAAATCATTTTCGAAAAACTATGTTTTATTTTAGCATGGCTGCATAACAACGGCAACATGTAGCAAGGTAATAGCGCATAATGGATGTCTACCGATTAACAGTCGCACAAAGTTTGTTTTTTGGAAAACCTTTTCCTGTTCTAATTTTGTTTTTTGGAAACCATATATATTAAATCATGTTTTCTTTATAGGAATTGATATTTACATCATATCTTTTGATGCATGCACCATAATTTATGCATTACAATTTGCATCATACAATATTATAATGCACAAATTATAGTGCATACATAAAAAAATGTGGTGTGAGTATCAACTCACTTTCTTTATAACTTTAGTTGTATTCACATTTGTCAAATCTTTTCACAAATTATTGTACTTTATTTTAAACATAGTACCCGCGCCTAGCGGCAGAGATGTCTAGTTTTCTGCAAAGTTCCGACGACCCATAAGTTTCTTTCAACAAACTGTATTTGTAGCATTAGAGAATCGTTTTCGAATAACTACAATTCTGATGCGTGGTTGCATAGCAGCATAAATATATTGTTTTTTAAAAAGTTATGTGGAGTCGATATAAGTGTGTGAGTATATTTTCTAATAGGATTGTTTTAAGTTATTAAGATTTTTAGTAATAATAGATTCAAGCATTACAAAAAGCAACGGTATTATGTAGTTGGCAATATTATAGTGTAGTTTAGAGGTATAGCCAACATGTGTGACCGCTTTTTCTTGTTTTGTCAGTAATTTAGGCAATGATAACTATTTTTTTTACATGTGTAACGTTTATCATTTGGTGTGTGCTTTTAAAGTTGTAACTTTGCAAATTGGATATCACCATATAAGATTATTTTGTACTATCAATTTGTATAGATATTTATGCATTGTTCAAAGTTGTTTGTTTGAGGTACAAATAATTATCGCTAAAGATAACAATACTATTTATTTTTTGTGATTTTAATAAACTTACATAACATTATTGATACACTGGACAAAGGGCTATACAATATATATTAACTTTTAAACGACGATTCATATATGCTAGTCCCTTAAATGGTGCAAGAGCAACATTTTTTAAAATAACATTATACAAATGACAAATTACATGTGTCAAAGCAAAATAAACCAAAAACTACAATTACTTGGTCTCTCCTTTCAAAAAAATTGTCACGGGTTCCACAACTACTTCATCATTTCTCATATAATTTTGTCAAATTTGAAACCCGATTTCACCCGGGTGATTCAACTGGTTGAACCGTTTCGATAAAAAAACAGGTCGATTTAAACCGAGTCAAACCGATAGGTTGGGTCGAAAAAATGTCAAATTAAACCGGGTGAGCCCGCCGGGTTTGAAGCCTCCCGGGTCAACCCGGTATCGGTTTCAACAGTTCAACCCGGTATCGGTTTCAACGGGTCAACCCGGTATCGGTTTCAATTGGTTGTTTTTAATTTGGTAGATGTGCTTTTAATTGGGTGTACAATGTGAATAAATTATTGTACTTTTAAGTAATGGGGTGTTTTAATAAGAGTATTAATTATATTATTTATTTCTCTCTCCATTGACCATGTTTTCAACATTCAACTTTCAACATTTTTCACTTTTTCCACTTTGACCATTTTTCCATTTTATATAGTATAGATAAGTAAATATTTGGTATCTAAACAGAACTTTTTTTTTTCTTCTAAATTTATTATTTAGCACTGCATGGTTCAAAACCCGTACCAAAAGCCTTTATAGAGCATTTCTAGAGCTTTTTTTTATCTGTAGTAATTTATGTTTAGATGAATTTATCATTTCCCTTTCACTTATGATTTACTATTTTATTTACTTTAGAGTAAATTATAAAATTTAATAATAAAGGTATACGATGCACAACCTTCTCACTTGTATGTATCCAACAAGTTATTGCTGTTTGTATGGTGTTATCTCCACCAACAAGACAACCTTTAATATCAAAATACAAACACAAACACACCTATAAACCCTATCACATTTTCCTAAAGTTCACAATCTTATTTCATAACAACACATCACAAGATTTTACATTTTCATGTCCTTCCTCCCACCTGAACCTATGTTCTTTGGCTATGAAGATCCCCACCACAATCCTCATCACTACCAAGGTACTTCTAGTCTCTCTATATGTTTGTGTATGTGTTTGTGATCAAGCTCATTTGAGTTAATATATGTTTCATGATGATCATTTTGGTCATATATATGCAGGTGTTGAGCCATTGATGTTGAGTAGATCCATGTCATATAACGGGAGAGAAGGATGTGAAGAAATAAATGTTGGAGGTGATGCTGAAACCTCGGATGACGAAGGGTCACAGCTAGGAGAAAAGAAAAGGAGATTGAACCTTGAACAAGTGAAGGCTTTGGAGAAAAGCTTTGAATTAGGAAACAAGCTCGAGCCAGATCGTAAAAGACAATTGGCTCGGGCTTTAGGGTTGCAACCAAGACAAGTGGCTATATGGTTTCAAAACAGAAGGGCTCGATGGAAGACAAAACAATTAGAGAAAGATTATAATGTGTTGAAGAGACAATTTGATAACATTAAAGCTGATAATGATGCACTAAAGAATCACAACAAGAAACTACATGCACAGGTAACTCTAAATATAGATTGACCCACATCTTAAACCAGATTATGCATTATCATCCGAGTTCTGTGATGAGGTCGTATCTTATTAGCTAGTTTTAAGTCTCAAAGAGTTCAATTCAAACTTCTGTTAGATTATTTTATTACCATAACTTAATTTGGTCTTATTATGGTGTACTATACTTGTTTAAGTTTGTGTATGATCGAGACATATATATAGTCATACTAGATACTCCCGAGTGCTTGCTTTCCAATTATGGTTTTACAAAACAATTTAAGCTACTCGAGCTTGAACTTTTTTTGAGTTTGTAAATAACAGACTCGTCAAAGCTTCACGAGTCTAATTTGCAACAAACCCTATGTCAAAACGCTACAAAGTTGCTCTTCGCGGTATGTACTGTACGTGTATACCTTGATTCTTAAGTATCTCGATCTACCCATGATATGCATTTTGATCCTTTTTCATTAAATTTCTATATATACTCTTAATGTTTTTCTTTCCTTTTGCTTTTAGTTGATGGCTTTAAAGGTTCAAGAATCAAACGGCATTAGAGCCATGATGAACTTAAACAAAGAAACAGAAGGATCTTGGAGCAATGGAAGTGAAAACAGTTGTGAAGACAACAGCACGATATTTTATAGCCAGATTTCAAACAATATTCACTCGAATTCTTCGATTATTGGGGGTTTAACACCACAATATCTCCTCGGTCAACCGTTGAATCAGACAACGGTCACCGGAGATGAAGGCTTTTGCAACATGCTTAATGTTATCGAGGATCAACCAGCTTTTTGGGCATGGCCGGAAGCTGAGCCTCGAAATCTACCATGAACGTACAATAAATTTTTTCTTTTCTTTTTCTTGTTAAATCAGCCATTTTGTAATTTAATTAATTGGTGTAAATTTGTGCATTCAATCTCATAACTTAACTAGTGTTCGTTCTTATTGGTTTAATTGTTGTAACATCTTCTAGTTCAACAAATAATCGAACATGTATCTTTTGATGGTTATTATTGTGATTTAACAAACAATCGAACATGTATCTTTTAATAGTACTATTACGTATTAAGTAAATTTTAGATTTAAATTGAAGAACTATACATGGAGTTTTAAAGGTCTGATATCAGAGTATTACGATAGTGTCATTGCAAATTATTGTATTCTGTACGTATCATAACAAGTATATATCATTTGATCACTGTCTTTAAATAAAAATAGAGAGGTAACAATCACTTACTTGATTATTTATATTTAACACGCAATGCGACGGCTGGTAACTTGTTACTAATATTACTACACTCGGTTTTATTGATGATATTTTAGATGTGTGTGATACAGAAATGAAATGTTTTGTGTGTATTTATATGCGGTTATATGTTTTTAATAATGATAATAATGATTTTTAGCGGTTACACGTTTTTAATAATGAGTTATAAATGATTTGAAAATTGTATTTAATTTAATTAAAACGTTTAATGAAAACGTCTGCATTTGAATTTTAATAATGGAATGTATTGAATTTTAACCTTCTTTTTATAGTAAGTTTGTAGACTTATTTTTTTTTAATTTTTTTCTTAAAAATGATCTAAATACATTATAATATAGGAGTAATTTTCAAATGCTTACTCTTATTTTGGTGCTTACCAAGGGACAAATCCCCACCATCCATCTAGTTTGATCTAATGGTGGGGATAAACTTAAAAATTAATATGGAAACCTAAGTCCATGTTTTTTTTATCCTTTTTCTTTGTCTTTTTGTTACTATTATTTATTAACTTTTTTTTTTCTTTTCTCTTTTGGAATTCACGACTACCTATTTTAAATTCATTTTCTTTTTTCTTTTTTCTTTTTTGTGGAGTTGACGTTTTATTTTGTTTTTTTTTTCTTTTTTTTTTCCTTAGAATTCACGTTACTATTTAAAATTCAAGTCTTTTTTTTTTTTTTTTTTTTGGCATTGACTTTTTTTTTAGTTCAACTTTTTTTCATTATTTTTTTTTTATTTTAAATTCACGTTTTTTTATTCAAGTTTTTTTTTCCCGCTTTCATACGTTTTCATCTGTATTCATACTTTTTCGTTCGTTTTTATGCGTTTTCGTTCGTGTTCATATGTTTTCGTCATCTTTTTACGTTTTCGTCCGATTTCAGGCGTTTTCGTCAGTTTTCATCCGTTTTCGTATGTTTACATCCGTTTTCTGACGTTTCTGTCCGTTTTCTAACATTTTCATACGTTTTTGTACGTTTTCATACGTTTATATACATTTTCGTATGTTTTTAGACGTTTTTTTCCGTTTTCATACGTTTCGTCCGTTTTTAGACATTTTCGTCTATTTTCAGACGTTTTCGTCCGTTTATATACGTTTTCGTCTGTTTTCATACGTTTTCGTATGTTTTCTTACGTTTTCGCCCGTTTACGTCCGTTTTCATACGTTTTCGTTTGTTTTCTTACGTTTTCGTCCATTTTCTTACGTTTTCGTTCGTTTTCATACGTTTTCGTCCGTTTTCTTTGGTTTTCGTCCATTTTTCATACGTTTTTAGACGTGCTTTTACGCTTTCATACGTTTTCGTCTGTTTTCGTTCGTTTTCTTACGTTTTCAGCCATTTTCATCCATTTTCATACGTTTTTGTCTGTTTTTTTAGGTTTTCATGTATTTTCGTCCGTTTTTAGACGTTTTTGTCTGTATTTTTATGTTTTCATGTATTTTCGTCCGTTTTTATACGTTTTCATCCATTTTCAGACGTTTTCATACGTTGTCATCCGTTTTTTTACGTTTTCATCCATTTTTAGACGTTTTCGTCTGTTTTCAGACGTTTTCATCCGTTTTTATACGTTTTCGTCCGTTTTCATACGTTTTCTTCCGTTTTTATTCGTTTTTGTCTATTTTTATACGTTTTGTTCGTTTTCAGACGTTTTTGTCCGTTTTCATACGATTTTCAGTTGATTTTATATGTTTTTGTCCATTTTCATACGATTTCTTTTGATATTTGTAAGTGACACTTATTTATCTTTTGTGCTATAACACTGTAAGGAAGATGAAAAGTATTACATTCTTCATCATGTACGTGTTATCAGTTGTGATACTCAACTAAGAATGTGATGGTTGTGTTTTTGAAAATATTTAGGAAGATTTTTGTGTTTTATGATATTATGAAATATTATAAAAGTTGTTCCACTGAAAACAAGAGATGTTATGATACTTTTGTTGGACTTGTGGTGGATTTTTCTATTTAATGGATACATTGTGCATGTTTCGATAGGTTTTATAGCGGGATTTAAAAATATCTATGGTTGAATCAGCAAACTAAATAAGGTATGGTTAAAGATAGCACACATCTTTATAAACAAATTGAGGAAGCTCAAACACTTGTGATATCACAGGTGATATCACCTCACTTGTGATATCACACGTGATATCATGTGTGATAACACCGTTGATATCACCTGTGATATCATGTGTGATATCATAATATATATCACTTATGATAGGTGATATCACCTGTGATATCATGTGTGATATCAAAGGTGTTTGAGCTTACTCAATTTGTTTATAAAAATGTGTGCTTTCTTCAACCATAACTTCTTTAGTTTGCTGATTCAACCATAGATATTTTTAAATTCCGCTATAAAACCTATCGAAACATACACAATGTATCCATTAAATAGAAAAATCCACCACAAGTCTAACAAAAGTTTCATAACATCTTTTGTTTTCAGTTAAATACATTTTCTAATATTTCATATTATCATAAAACACAAAAATCTTCCTAAATATTTTCAAAAACACAAATAAAAAAAATGAACAGAATCATCACAGTAATATAATAAGTGATGTTTATTATCATTTCTTTCATATATACTTGGTAAAATACTAAATTCTTATCATATTTGGTATGAATTTAATATTACACATTATTAGTTCAGTATCACAACTGATAACACATATATGATGAATAGTGTAATACTCTTCATCTTTTTTACAGTGTTATATCACAAGAGATAAATAAGTGTCACTTAAAAATATCAAAATGAATAAAAAGGAAGCAAACTATGAAAATAGAGACTTGACATATTCTCAAAATCAAACAAGTGTTGCATTAAATTAGCATTTTTTAAACAAAATAAGAATTCACCTAAAGAGACTTTAACCCTTTTATTTCTACTAAGAGTATAATACATTGATTGCATTAACAAAATATGCGCTTGTCAATTGCGATGAAAGGCACAAAAACTATCTTGTAACTGAAAATTATAAAAATATTAGAAAACACATAGGTGATAATATATAAAAATATACAGAGCAATGAAATATCTCACGTGATATTAAAGGTTAAAAAACATACTTGTTTGTTTATGAAATATCACAAGTGATATTAGACATTAACTTTTTTATAATAAAATATCACAATTGATATTAGACATGTAATATAATAAAGTTTAATAATAAGCTTGAAAACATATGAAAATAGACGAAAACGTATAAAAACTGCAAAAAACAAACGAAAACGTATGAAAACGAACAAAAACGTATAAAAACGAATGAAAAGCATATAAAAACGTATGAAAAAAGAAAAAAAAACGTCTGACAACGGACGAAAACGTATAAAAACGGTTGAAAATGGACGAAAATGTCTAAAAACAGACGAAAGCGTCTTAAAATGGACGAAAACGTAAAAAAATGGACGAAAGCATATATAAACCTATGAAAAACGATGAAAATGTAAGAAAACGAATAAAAACGTAAGAAACAGACGAATACGTATTAAAACGGACGAAAACGTAAGAAAACAGACGAAAAGATATGAAAACGGACAAAAACGTAAGAAAACGGACGAAAACGTAAGAAAACGAACGAAAACATAGGAAAACGGACAAAAATGTAAGAAAACAGGCGAAAACGTAAGAAAACGGACAAAAAAGTAAGAAAACGGACGAAAACATATGAAAACGGACGGAAACGTATGAAAACGGACGAAAACGTAAGAAAACGGATGAAAACATAAGAAAACGGACAAAAACATAAGAAAACAGAAGAAAACATAAGAAAACGTAAGAAAACGAATGAAAACGTAAGAAAACAGACAAAAACGAACGAAAATGTAAGAAAACAGACGAAAACGTAAGAAAAATGATGAAAACGGACTAAAACGTATGAAAACGGACAAAAACGTATGTAAACGGATAAAAACGGACAAAAACGGACGAAAACGGACGAAAACGTAAGAAAACATACGAAAGCGTAAGAAAACAGACGAAAATGTAACAAGACTGACGAAAATGTAACAAAACGGACGAAAACGTAAGAAAACAGACGAAAAAGTAAGAAAACGGACGAAATCGTAAGAAACCAGACTAAAACGTAAGAAAACAGACGAAAACGTATGAAAACAGACGAAAACGTACGAAAACAGGCGAAAACGTATAAAAAGCGGAAAAACAGACAAAAACGTATGAAAACTGACGAAAACGAAAACGAAAAAAAAAAACAAAAAAAACAAAAAAATGTGAAATTAAAAAAAACGATTAAAAAAATTACAAACAATGAGAAAATAAATAAGAAAGATAAAAAGACAAGAAAAAAACATGGACTTAGGTTTAGACATATTAAATCTTAGGTTAATCCCCACCATTAGATCAAACTAGATGGAAGGTGAGGATTTATCCCTTAATATGCAAGGATTTTTGAGTATGCAAAATAAAGTGCCTCTATAATATAGTTAAAATATTGACGATAGACTACTAAAACATTTTTATTACCAAAAAAAAATCAGTTTGAACAAACATATTTCTAGCTTTTCACCATCAAGTCTTGATTATTTTAGACACGTACATCAAATGTCGCTATATTCTTAGGCCATGTGCATCTTGACCATTTATTTTGAGGGGGCCGAAATTATTTTGGAGGGGCCGAATCAGAGATTTGTTTGTAACCTCAATTAAATTACCCCTAACACTTATAACATTTACAGTAGGTGCCGTAAATTTTGGGAGGGCCGGGACCCTCCCCTGCCCTCATAAAGGTCCGCCATTGCATGAACAAACCACTACTTCACTTTTTATTGTTATTAAGTTGAAGATAATATAACTTTTTAGATAAATAAACTTATATTATAGCTTTATAATCGAAATATTAATACAATCGGTGACCTTCATTTAAAAAAATCTTGGATTTATAGGGTTTCATGTGGCATGTTTGTTACACAGCATATATTTTGCCAGTTAGGTAAGTGTAGTTGCTCTGGCATGTATGGGTTATTATTATTTAAAAGAATTAATTTCTAAATATAATATATAATATTAATATTTTACCTTGTGAGTGGTATTAAAAAACAATGAAGTCTCCACTTTGTTATTAGAGTAAATTGCAAATCCGGACGATTACCCCTAAATATAATATATAATATTAATATTTTTGCAATGATGGAGGACCAAAAGTGAACGTAACAGTGCCAAATCCGGACGATTTTTGCACTTAATGAACCACAAGGACGAAACATGCAATTTGACCAAACCACAAAGACGATTTTTGCAATTTACTCTTGTTATTATAAAATGTGTATAGGAGAAGGTTCGACTTCCATGCATGTGCTTCAAGATTATACATATTATTTAATTTCATATACAAATCATATAATATATTTAACCTTTCAAAATAATATTACAAAGTATATTATAAAGTACTACCTCCGTCCCAAAATTATTGCCCTTTTTTTATTTTTTCGGTCTTTACTTTTCAACTTTGACCTTAAGTACTTTTGTTTATATTACATAATACTTGATACAAAATATATGAACGGATTAAGTTTTAAATGTATTTTCATTTGGTATAATTTTTATCAAAAATTGTATAGTATAATCAAAGTTGAGAAAAAAGACCAAAAAAGTCAATAGGAGACAATAAATTTGGGACGGATAATGTCAATGCGTCAAGTATGAGACTAAGTGCGGGGATATTGGATATAGGTTTCTCCCCTTCTCATTCTCTTCTTTTGGGGAACTTGAGAAGGATGTTGTGACCTTACTTAAGCGAATCCGAAAGTTCTCGATGACCCGAGACATTGGACCACGTACTACTTCTTATATCTTTAGTAGGATTAGCTTTTTTATAGCTAGAGGAGTGAGAGCTCAGTTAGTATCTCGGCTTCCCACTAACTTTTTGTAAATTTTATGAGTTTCTAATAAAGTGATGTCTATAATAATAATAATAATAATAATAATAATAATAATAATAACAATAATTAATTTTTTATGATAAACATAATGAATTTCATGGAATAGTGAACATTCCTTTCATTTGGCTATGGAATGTTGAATTCCAGTGAAATAAGATTTTGAAGGATTTACATTCCATTTCAATTGATAACCAAACACATTAAGAAATAGAATTTAGTTTCTGAATTCCTTGAATTTGACAACCAAGCACGCTATGAAATGGAATCAGGTTTTAATTTCATCAGAATCCTGAAAACTCCGCAAACAAACGATGGCTTAGTACTATGTATATCTCAAGTCTAATGATTTGCACACTCCAAATATTAATTGGCAGACTCCATTTAATGCTTTAAGCATTTGTACATATATAACAGGATGCTCACTGTACTTGTAATCTTGACTATGCCAATCAATAGTTGGAGTGTACAAATCATCACTTATATCTCTAAAGCCCAGCACTAATGGACTTTGAGCATCTACCAGAGTCCAGACTTTTGAAAAAATTTATATAATTTTCATGTTATATACTTTTAAATTTCTCATTTTATAAACCTATTATCACTATGCTTAAATTTATTAAAACTTTATATTTCGTAATTCAATAAGGTATTAAATTAATTGCACGTATTTAGTTGCAATAGAAAAGTCTATGAATTTAGACCTATTTCATTTCATGTTATTATAAACATTATCTCACTATACTGACTTAATGTATAAACCTTTTAAATTTTATAAACTTTTTCATAAACGTCAATGCTCAATTTGAAACCCGAAATTAATTTGATCTTTCAAAATGATATCCTATTTAGTCACTAACTTTTTTAACCGCTAAACGATCAACATTTAATACAAATTTTAACCAACTTGAATTTGTTTTCAAGAAAAAAGTTTTATACTAGTAATACCAACTAGACTTCCCAAAGAGAGCAAATATCATTTCATTATTTAAAATTAAGAAAAAGATAAGTGTTAATAAGTTCTAAATTAAATTACATTAACATGGGTACATTAAGAGCATAAGGTACCCATGGTGCTGTTCCGCTGGTGTTATGAGAAAAGTGTTGTTACATCAGCAAATTTTCTAATAACACCAGAATTCACCACTCCTATAACACCAGATTCTGGTGTCGTCATGCACCCCTGGACGAAAATTGTCACCCCTCACGGTTTGTTTGATAAGCGAGCTAAACTTCTCAACATCTCGTTCTATCGTAGTCTACTTACCCGTCGAATTCGTATACCCCTTTCACAGCCTAAAATTTTAGGTAGAGCTAATTTATCAAAAGAAACGCACAACCCAAATTAGTCATCCAAATACCATTGGTAATAGCCCAATATTTTGGATAGAGGCCCAAGTTAACAATTAGCATATATAAATTCAATATACCTTAAAGCTTTTCACTTGTTCTACCCTAATTTCACGCCTACCACATGACAATTACTCTTATCTTCAAACAAAAATTGCGGCAGTCATAAACACAAATCCACCTTTTACTTCTTATCTTAAAAATCTAACAACAAACACCTTTTTATCTTATCTAATTTCATTCGAAACAATAAAGGATATACTTGGCTTCAAGATCTTTTAACGTTACACAATGGAAAGAAAAGTAAAAAACGGGAAGGGAAAACGCGAGCCACGGTGTGCATGTGGCGTCGTCCGGTTGCGTTTTCCCAAACCATTTCAGCTGATCATAACGGCGCGTGACTCGAAAACGTGAGCCACGGTGTGAATCTCGTGCCGTCCAATCGCGTTTTACCAAAAAACGCCAGCCTTGACGCTTGGTACCGAGAGCTCTAAATGTCTACATCAATGTGAAATGAATTACGGGCCCCCTAAAACATAATAAAACAAAACATATTATAGATACTAACTTGAATTATAGAAGTAGATAAAATTACATTTCCATTTATTTTTTAAAGGTAACAGAATTATGTAAAATAAATAAATTTACTAACATCAACAACTCTTTCGATAAAAAGGTCATCGAAAAAACGGTAGAGAGTGAAGGATAGTAACAAGCGAAGATGGAACATAAAACATAAAAACGTCACCGAATAAGCATATATTTGCAACTACAAACAAGTGGATATAAATTACAAAACAAATGGTGATATATTTAGACCAAAGAGGTTGATACATGTTATATGAAAAGTTTTTTAAATTAAATAGCGTGAGGCGTGGCATGGCGGCATGACTAAGCCTCATGCCTTTGCGGCTAAGGCGAAGCTTTTGCGTTTATAAGGCGTGACATAAGGCGTCAAAAAGTATGAAAATATTTATATATTTATATCATAACTCATAAATATCGAGTTTACAAAAACATGTGCCATAAGGCGGCGTTGCGGCATGGCGTGGCGGCATGACCAAGCCTCGCGTCTTTGCGAGGCCTTTGCAAAGCCTTTGCGAGCCTTTTAAAACAGTGGGTTGTTGGTTCAAGTTCATACTGTTTTTAAATATGTGACGCATATACTGTGAGATATATAGTTGTTTTTAAAAGATATGATATGTTTGATAATTGATGTTTATTGAACTCATTGGCTCTGCCCTAGAGGCTCCTTGTGCTTTTTAATTTGATTGTCTCCGTTATGGACAAGTGAATAAATTGGGCTTATACTTCAAAATATTAAATAAATAAAATGGGCTTCAAAATAATTCCCATACAGAAAACAGTCTTTTGACTCCTTTTCTCTGTAGGATCGAGAGAAATGAAAAACAGAAAAGGTATCGAACCAAGGCTTTTCAAAGATAGCTAAAAATCCAAATGCAAGAGATGGACTTAAATAAATTAATTATTTCCTGTTGTTGTGTTGGATTTTGTATATGTGAGACCTCTGTAGATGGGCTGAGCCCAAGTATATCTACCAGCCAATGGATCGAAAAAGACTATGAAAACATGAAATGCCCAAAACATAGGCAGAATTGGCTCAAGCTTTAAACTTTCCAAATCATACGTTCTATGCCCAAGTTTTTAGGAGCTCTCCGTACACTGATTGATGGCTCAAGCTATGGCCGACGACACTAACCGACGACGCGGGACGCCACAAACAATACCGTACCTCATGACAAACTTCTCACCTGATAATTACCGGCTCACATCAAACCAACCTTTCTTTCAGTAGGGTATATTTGAACCCATAGCACCACTTTTACTCCATAGCACCACTTTTATATCAGGGATGGGTGTTTTGGTGTCGTGGGCAAAAATGATGTCATGAGCAAAAAGTGCTGAGATAGCACCATTTTTGCTCATGACCCCACTACTCTGCAACAACTGTAACTAACGCTTTAAGGACTTGGATGATATAGCAAAGAAGCTTATTTGCTGGAAAAAAATCCTTTTAATAATAAAGAAAAACAAAAAGTAATATATCTTCCTTATTAACCAATATAAATCATAATTGAAATTGAGCTGGTCAATAATTACAATAATTTAGTTTTTCTATTAAGACTATAATAATAATAATAAAAAATAAAAATAAAATAATAATAATAATAATAATAATGAAGTGATATTTTTTAATGAAGTGATGTTTTTATAAAAATAATAATAATAATAGTAATAATAATAATAATATTAATAATAATAATAATAATAATAATTTAGTTTCTAATAATATCACGGCTAAGATAGTATCACCGCTCCCCACTAATTTTTTGTAGATCTTATGAGTTTCTAATAATAATAATAATAAATTAATAATAATAATAATAAGCGCGGACATTGGATATGAGTTTCTCCCCTTCTCATTCTCCTCACTTGGAGAACTTGAGAAGGATGCAGTGACCTTACTAAAGTTTATCCGAAAATTCACCTTCTACTGATCATATTTTTAGTAGGATTAGCTTTGCTATAGCTAGGGGAGTGGGGGCCAGTTAGTATCTCGGCTCCCCACTAATTTCTTGTAGATCATATGATTTTCTAATTGAAGTGATGTTTTAAAATAATAATAATAATAATAATAATAATAATAATAATAATAATAATAATAATAATAATAATAATAATAATAATAACAATAATAATAATAATTTCTTGTTCATTCCTTTTGTTTTTTCCACTTTCGGGGAGCTTGATGCGGAAGCCTTAGATACACTTTCACGCATCAAGACTGTTGCTGTCAGCCACTCGAATAATGTCAAAAGTGGTGCTTTTATTTTTCATAGACTAAGTTTTTGTATTCAGAAAGGAGTGGGAGCCCAACTAGTGTCTCGGCTTCCCACCAATTTCTTGTAAAAAAATTTTTGGTTTTCTAATGAAGTGACGTTTGTAGGTCAGCTGATTGGCCACTCTTCGGACAGTTATTTTGATGATTTACAACTTGGTGTTGGGATGTCGGGGGGAGGGGAAACTATTCTTCATGTTGTGAACCGTTTGGTTGAGGACCGTGGGTGTGATGTTGGTTTGTCCATGTTGTTGGTTGATTTTAAAAACGCTTTCAACATGGTGGACCGGGCTGTTATGTTACGCGAGGTTCGGCTGCATTTCCCGGCTATTTCACAGTGGGTGGAATTCTGTTACTATAGTCCTGCTAGATTATATTATGGTGAGCATACTCTTTGGTCTCATCAAGGTGTGCAACAAGGTGATCCGCTTGGGCCTCTTCTTTTCGCTTTAGTTTTACATCCCTTAGCATGTAAGATTAGAGATTCTTTTGACCTTTCTTTTCAAGCTTGGTATTTGGATGATGGCACTATTATTGGTGATACCTTGGTTGTGGGTAAGGTTTTGGAGTTGATTATGGCAGACGGACCTTGTCGTGGCTTACACCTCAATGTTGATAAAACTGAAGTTTTTTGGCCACAAGAGGACCCTAGAAGCAGGTATGATGGTGTTTTTCCCCCTAATATTTCTCGCCCCTCACATGGTGTTAAATTATTGGGTGGACCTGTTAGTGTGGATTTGGAGTTTGGTAGTAAGTTGGTCCTGAAAAGGGTTGCTAAAACTATTGAACTTATGGAGGCAGTTGCTAAACTTAATGACCCTCAATGCGAGTTGTTGTTACTCCGTACATGTGCTGGTATTTCTAAGCTCTATTTTTCAATGCGCACATGTTCTCCTCGGGTCTTTGAGTGTGCTCAGGTTTTCTTTGATGCGGCACTTCGTTCTTCTTTGGAGCGTATTGTCACTGCTTCTGGGCCTGGTTTTGGCGACTGGCAGTGGAGACTCGCTGTCACACCCCCAAAATATCGCAGCGGAACGATAGTGTCATTGGGGTATGACGTCATAGCACAAAGTATGGATACAGAAAACGACCTCTATAATGAGACGTTTTGAAAAGTCTACCATTCGATTAAATAAGTTAAAGTTTACAAAACAAGAAATTCCAAAGTTTGATAATACATAAAGGTTTACAAAACATGTCGAATGGTAATTGTTAAAAGCACAAGACTCCAATGTATGCCATGTGACCCAAAAGCTCCATGAAATGCTATCACCTTACGACCTGAGATAAACATGCTAAAAAGTGTCAACACAAAGGTTGGTGAGTTCATAAGTTTGTTGAAAATGATTTGAAAACGTCTTTAAAGAATGTTTCCACAACAAAGGCATCGTAAATCCACTCAGTTCCAAGTCCCGCCCATACAAAACTTGCAACTTGTGTGTTTACGACCCACTGCCAAGACATAGAATTGTTAATCTTGTTTGTAAGTAGGACATATGTACATACGATATATACAAGTACTTAATGCAAAGAATCACAGCCAACTGAACCTCTTGACAAGTCTACATTGTTTGTTGTGTCTCATTGAATAACGGATTATATTCACCCCAGGTCAAGTCATCAGGGACACAAGGGTGGGGGCGTCAGCCCGATAGTACTATCAATACCTCTCCGCCGGCTCCCGCAGGAGTTAACCAGTTGCAAAAGTATGTATGTTGAGGTATAATTGAAAACAAGTTTAGCACATTAAGGCACATATCGCAATAAATCACACATAATGTCCAAAGAGTATAAGAAGTATAGTGTAACACAATTATATAAATGGTTTGAGTATTCGCAAGAGTAAAAACAAGTATTTAAGCATGTATCTCCCCCAAAGAGTTTGTAAGAATTTAAACGACTAAAAGCGGGGTATGAACTCACCTGGTATGATTGATATGCTAACAAAATGAAGTGCACAAAAATGAGGCTCGGAAACTATCCGCGACCTAAAATGAATGTTATGACTTGAGTTATGATATGTTGTCGTGAATGCATGATTTGAAAACGTATCACCCAATATGCTACTTGAAAACTAGTTATATAAAAATATTGTTACTTGAATGTGTGACGGTTCCATGTCAAAAATAATTACTTTTGAGCTAATGGTGAAAATGTAGTTAAAACTATGTAACGGTTTTAGTAATTGAAAAATCGGTTTACATTGGACTTGACGTACTATATACATAGGAAAACTAACTCGTTTTTAAGGTCCGTTTCCCCCGAAACGTCCGCTTAGGCCCTCAAAACCTTGATTAAAAATCCTGACAGCATACTAACGCTGTGAATAGTGTTTTCAGCACGTTTGACTCAAAGTTCGGTTAACCATAACTCACTCGTTTTAAGTCCGTTTTTCAAGTTCTTTATATCCACGCGAAGGTAATTAAGTGTACTAACATATTTTTAAACTTTGGAAATTTTTACAGAATGTTTAAGGCCACTGTTTGGTCAGATGAAAATCGGGACAGCATGTACATTTTCCGGAAAATGGTAGTTTTTAAATCGTAACTTGAAAACCACGTATCTTTTTCGTTATAACTCCGTTTTAGTCCGTTCAAAAGGCCACGTTCATGGATAAAAATCTATTTTCTAAAACTTTAATAAAACTTATAAAAATGACTAACTTTTCGGAAAAATTATAAATTTCGACAGCGCTTCCGCGCTCATTTTAAACTTTACCATTTTTATCTACTTGTTTAACCACAACTACACCACAAAAATCCCTTGAACTACACTTCGCCAATCCTACTAAAAATGAAATACTAGTCGAACCATATAAGATAATAAGACCATTTTTGGGGTTAAAACTAGTGTTTACAACCTACTAATTTACATAAACTACTTTAAGCCTTCAATATCAAAAGATGTAAACTCACTTTGTTGGTTCATTTTTCTTTCCTCAAATTTTTATAAACTTCTAACTAGTACATACTTGTTATAAAAATTAATAGGACGCATATGGGTGATAACATTTGATAAACATGAATTAAAAACTACAACTTAAGCAAATATGATCATATGGACTTCATAAAAATGTATGAAAAATATATATGAAAAGGTAAAAGATGAAGTTTTATGCTTACAAGTTACTTGATGAGGTTTGGTGAACAAAGGATTATTCCTAAACACCCTAGGTTTTTATTTCAAAACCTTACTTAAGAGTGTGTCTAGATTGTGAATTAACTTGACTAGAAAATTTTGTGAACTCCTTCTTGATCCTCCTATGGTGGCCGGTTCTAGGTGAGGAAGAAGAGAGTGTTTTTGTTTTTCTTACACCTTTAACTATGTGTAAATATGTGTTAAAGATAACAAATATCTAACATCCCAAGCCTAGTCATGGAAGGCTTTGTGTACATTTTCTTTTCACTTGAAAGATTTTTATAAAAAGTGTTGAGTCATGGTGAGGGTGTCGGCAAAAACAAAAAGAAAGAAGCAAAATGTGAATTGTTGATGTATTTTTATATTTGAAGTTTTGTATATTATTGGTTTTGTAAATATAGTTTGTTAATTAGTGTAGCGTTAACTAAAAATAAATTTTAACGGGTCAAGATAAAATATATTGAAGTCATAAAAATTACAAAAATTCATTTCTTGCAAAAATTGAGTGAAATAATAATTATCGTGTAATATTTAAGAAAACCGTCGTAATTATATAAATATAACAATTTATATACAAAATAAATTTAAAACACTGGGTAAACTAATAATAATATTTTTATAAACTTATTATGAGTATAAAAATATATCGGGATAATTTTTGGAAGTATCGGGTCAAATGTTCAAAATAATTAATTACGCGATAGCGTTTATTTAATAAGAAAAATATACGTTAATGAAATATAAATTTTCTCCGGGAATGAGTAGAAAATTTTGAAAATGACCGGAAATTGAGAATTGTGACATTCTTCCCATGTCAGAGGAATCACGTCCTCGTGATTCAATCGATGATACTTAAAGGTCTACCCTTAGGTTTCGCGAAATCAGGGTGTATGGTCAAAGTGCTTATGCCAAAACTTACGCGTCTAGGTTTCTTATCTAATGAGGCTCACTGAATCTGAATAATACGGTGGATCACTTAATGGTCTAGGGAAAACGTACCAGTTACGCATTGCGGGCTGCCTCGGTTCCTACATAGAATGCTCGAGCTCGGGGTGGACTGATATTGGGTACCTGGTTTGGGTTATTTCCTTCAATTGCTAACGCTAGGTGCTGATTACCCTGTGGTTGTCCCTGTGTTCCATGCAACCTAGGACAATTATTCCGGTAGTGATTCGGGCTGTTGAACTCGAAGCAAGTCCTTTGATTATTCCTCATGTTACCCACATTAGCCGGTGCTACCTGTGTTTTACACTGCTCCTTAAAATGGCCGTATCGATTGCAATTTGTACACAAGCGGCAGGGCTTGGTCTTCGGATGATGATAAGCACATTTAGCACACTTGGGATGTGTACCCGCATACTCTCTTTGTTCAGTACCAGTTGCCACAAAAAACTCTTTCCCTTTTGTTGTCTGCTACCACGTCCATCTGCTTATTCGACCCACTCGCTTCCTTCCTCTTGTCACTGCTCTTCAAAGTACCATTTCTAACCATCTCGTCTGTCAGGGTTCCTGCCCTCAGTATTGCACTTTGTATTGTAGATGGCTCAGTCGTTTTCACAGTTCCACGGATTTCGAGGACAAGACCATATATGTACCTGGCGATTCTCTTGGACTCAGGGGTAACTAGATGAGGAACTAGTCTGGCTAACTCATGAAATCGGTCTGTGTAGGCTGCGTGACCAGCCCCTATCATGGAGTGGTGATAAAGTTCATCTTCCAGTTTCTGCATTTCATTGTCCGGGCAGTACTCCTCTTTCAATAACGCCTTAAATTCGTCCTATGTCATACCTGTAGCTGCTTCTCTGCCCCTAGCCTGTAGCTGTGTGTTCCACCATGTCAATGCCTTCCCTGATAGCAAGCAAGCAGCATACTTCACCCTCTGATGTGTGGCACAATTGCTGATGTCGATCACTGACTCTGTCTTCTCTACCCATCGAGTATACGCCAATGCACCTCCTATACCATCAAACTCCACAAGTTTGCATGCTGAAAATTCCTTATACGTGCATCCAGTTCTGTTGTTGTTGGTGGTGGTGGTGGTGGTGGTGTTGTTATTGTTGCCACTGCCAACTACATTGTTGGTGTCGCCATTCCCGTTCCCGTGGTTTCCCGAGTTATTCATATGATTTCCAACTTGTGTGACAATAGTGGGAAGCAAGATTTGAAGTTGTTGAGCGATGATGGCGGCAAAATCAGGGTTTCCGCCAGCGTTGTTGTCATTGTTACCCATGTCGCTACCGCCTTCTCTACCTCCACGCTCACCTGTCCTTCCACCCCTTTGCGCTGCACCACCTCGGTTAGTGCTGCGTGTTACCCTCTTTGGTGCCATGATCTCTGCAAGGGAAAGAACCGTTGAATTCCCAATGTCTATACTTAACGTCCTCAAACATAATACCACGCCACTAATTGATTCCTAAGGTGTGCCCACACCGATCTACGTATGCGTGGTCGCATATGTCCACGTGGGTTATGACGCATTTATAATTATGTTGGCCACCATAATTATAATTGCCTCATTTCACACGTGTACACACCACCAAGCATACATGTCTCGGCGATTGATGTTACTGGAATAGGTAGCCATTCTATCATCCGATTCTAAACGGTGGAGGAGGAATTTAGGGTAGGTATCTATGGAGAGTCGCACTTGGTGTATAGGAAATTCCTTTAGGTGCTAAAGTCACGATGAGGTTTAGTCGCCAGCAGTTCCCAAAGTATCCTCAAGAGAACTCCCATCCTCGGGCAAAATCATCAAATCTATACAGCTATATAGTAACACTTATTTAGCTCGATCTCGTGTCTCATCAAACAAGAACTGTCACGAGATCAAGTTAGATAAGTGTTTATTACTGAGCTCCATATCTCTGATGACTCAACTAGATTTTGGGACTCCCCTATCGGTACAAGGAAACCATGTTATCTAATGAGGTGGGTCTAGACGAAATTTTTCAGAAAACATATGCGTACGAAAAGTGTGTAAGGCAATAGGAAAAGAAAGGATCGTCGTGAAAGCGGTTATAGTCTAGGAACTAAAATGCAACCTAGTTCTCTATAACCAAGTCTCTGATACCAATCTGTCACACCCCCAAAATATCGCAGCGGAACGATAGTGTCATTGGGGTATGACGTCATAGCACAAAGTATGGATACAGAAAACGACCTCTATAATGAGACGTTTTGAAAAGTCTACCATTCGATTAAATAAGTTAAAGTTTACAAAACAAGAAATTCCAAAGTTTGATAATACATAAAGGTTTACAAAACATGTCGAATGGTAATTGTTAAAAGCACAAGACTCCAATGTATGCCATGTGACCCAAAAGCTCCATGAAATGCTATCACCTTACGACCTGAGATAAACATGCTAAAAAGTGTCAACACAAAGGTTGGTGAGTTCATAAGTTTGTTGAAAATGATTTGAAAAAGTCTTTAAAGAATGTTTCCACAGCAAAGGCATCGTAAATCCACTCAGTTCCAAGTCCCGCCCATACAAAACTTGCAACTTGTGTGTTTACGACCCACTGCCAAGACATAGAATTGTTAATCTTGTTTGTAAGTAGGACATATGTACATACGATATATACAAGTACTTAATGCAAAGAATCACAACCAACTGAACCTCTTGACAAGTCTACATTGTTTGTTGTGTCTCATTGAATAACGGATTATATTCACCCCAGGTCAAGTCATCAAGGACACAAGGGTGGGGGCGTCAGCCCGATAGTACTATCAATACCTCTCCGCCGGCTCCCGCAGGAGTTAACCAGTTGCTAAAGTATGTATGTTGAGGCATAATTGAAAACAAGTTTAGCACATTAAGGCACATATCGCAATAAATCACACATAATGTCCAAAGAGTATAAGAAGTATAGTGTAACACAATTATATAAATGGTTTGAGTATTCGCAAGAGTAAAAACAAGTATTTAAGCATGTATCTCCCCCAAAGAGTTTGTAAGAATTTAAACGACTAAAAGCGGGGTATGAACTCACCTGGTATGATTGATATGCTAACAAAATGAAGTGCACAAAAATGAGGCTCGGAAACTATCCGCGACCTAAAATGAATGTTATGACTTGAGTTATGATATGTTGTCGTGAATGCATGATTTGAAAACGTATCACCCAATATGCTACTTGAAAACTAGTTATATAAAAATATTGTTACTTGAATGTGTGACGGTTCCATGTCAAAAATAATTACTTTTGAGCTAATGGTGAAAATGTAGTTAAAACTATGTAACGGTTTTAGTAATTGAAAAATCGGTTTACATTAGACTTGACGTACTATATACATAGGAAAACTAACTCGTTTTTAAGGTCCGTTTCCCCCGAAACGTCCGTTTAGGCCCTCAAAACCTTGATTAAAAATCCTGACAGCATACTAACGCTGTGAATAGTGTTTTCAGCACGTTTGACTCAAAGTTCGGTTAACCATAACTCACTCGTTTTAAGTCCGTTTTTCAAGTTCTTTATATCCACGCGAAGGTAATTAAGTGTACTAACATATTTTTAAACTTTGGAAATTTTTACAGAATGTTTAAGGCCACTGTTTGGTCAGATGAAAATCGGGACAGCATGTACATTTTCCGGAAAATGGTAGTTTTTAAATCGTAACTTGAAAACCACGTATCTTTTTCGTTATAACTCCGTTTTAGTCCGTTCAAAAGGCCACGTTCATGGATAAAAATCTATTTTCTAAAACTTTAATAAAACTTATAAAAATGACTAACTTTTCGGAAAAATTATAAATTTCGACAGCGCTTCCGCGCTCATTTTAAACTTTACCATTTTTATCTACTTGTTTAACCACAACTACACCACAAAAATCCCTTGAACTACACTTCGCCAATCCTACTAAAAATGAAATACTAGTCGAACCATATAAGATAATAAGACCATTTTTGGGGTTAAAACTAGTGTTTACAACCTACTAATTTACATAAACTACTTTAAGCCTTCAATATCAAAAGATGTAAACTCACTTTATTGGTTCATTTTTCTTTCCTCAAATTTTTATAAACTTCTAACTAGTACATACTTGTTATAAAAATTAATAGGACACATATGGGTGATAACATTTGATAAACATGAATTAAAAACTACAACTTAAGCAAATATGATCATATGGACTTCATAAAAATGTATGAAAAATATATATGAAAAGGTAAAAGATGAAGTTTTATGCTTACAAGTTACTTGATGAGGTTTGGTGAACAAAGGATTATTCCTAAACACCCTAGGTTTTTATTTCAAAATCTTACTTAAGAGTGTGTCTAGATTGTGAATTAACTTGACTAGAAAATTTTGTGAACTCCTTCTTGATCCTCCTATGGTGGCCGGTTCTAGGTGAGGAAGAAGAGAGTGTTTTTGTTTTTCTTACACCTTTAACTATGTGTAAATATGTGTTAAAGATAACAAATATCTAACATCCCAAGCCTAGTCATGGAAGGCTTTGTGTACATTTTCTTTTCACTTGAAAGATTTTTATAAAAAGTGTTGAGTCATGGTGAGGGTGTCGGCAAAAACAAAAAGAAAGAAGCAAAATGTGAATTGTTGATGTATTTTTATATTTGAAGTTTTGTATATTATTGGTTTTGTAAATATAGTTTGTTAATTAGTGTAGCGTTAACTAAAAATAAATTTTAACGGGTCAAGATAAAATATATTGAAGTCATAAAAATTATAAAAATTCATTTCTTGCAAAAATTGAGTGAAATAATAATTATCGTGTAATATTTAAGAAAACCGTCGTAATTATATAAATATAACAATTTATATACAAAATAAATTTAAAACACTGGGTAAACTAATAATAATATTTTTATAAACTTATTATGAGTAGAAAAATATATCGGGATAATTTTTGGAAGTATCGGGTCAAATGTTCAAAATAATTAATTACGCGATAGCGTTTATTTAATAAGAAAAATATACGTTAATGAAATATAAATTTTCTCCGGGAATGAGTAGAAAAATTTGAAAATGACCGGAAATTGAGAATTGTGACACTCGCCACCTTACCTTTTGCTTTTGGGGGACTTGGTTTATATTCTGCAGGTGATGTCTTGAACTATGCCTTCCTTGCTTCTAGACTTCAATCAGCTGACCTACAGACTAAGCTTCTTCATGGTTCTGGTATCGTAACTGTTGGTCCCTCTTTTGATGATGCTCTATGTACTTTCAATGTGAATATGGATATTGACCTTTTGAGTAACCCTAGCGAGGTCGCTGCCACCAAACTTATGAAGAAATTGGCAGATATATATTTCGATCGGGTTTCCCAAACTGTTGAATCTACTTTCCGTCTTTCCCTCGACAGATGGCGTTATGGAGTTCTCTAAAGGAGGATCATACTTCGGATTGGCTTAGGGTGGCTCCGATATCTGGATTGGGACAAACTATGAATGCCAGGGCTTATCGTTGTGTACTGTGCTATCGTTTGGGTGTTCCTCTTTTCACTGTTCAGGTACCGTGTTCTGCCTGCTCTAAGGTTTTTCCTGGAGATATCTACGGGGATCACGCTGTTTCGTGTGCGGGTATTGTTGGCATTAAACATCGGCATAACCTTGTGCGTGATGTTCTTGTTGATATATGCTCTCGGTCAGGGATTTCTGCTCATAAGGAGGTGGATATTGGGCTTTTTGGAGATGGGGACAGATCCTTGCGACCGACTGACATATTACTCTACTCTTGGGATGGTGGACGTGACGTATGTGTTGATCTTACGGGTTCGTCGCCTTTGACGCAATCCGGGTTGATTGATTTTATACCGGGGCGTGCGATCAGTGATGCTGCACAGCGTAAACGTGTCAAGTACGATGCTAAATGTGCGGATATTGGATATGGGTTTCTCCCCTTCTCCTTTTCTTCTTTTGGAGAACTTGAGAAAGATGCGGTTACCTTACTTAAGAGTATTCGACGATTCTCTATGACTCAGGACGTTGGTGCGCGTGCAGCAGTTCATATTTTTAATAGGATTGGTTTTGCCATTGCTAGAGGTGTGAGGGCTCAGTTGGTTTCGAGGCTCCCCACTAAGTTTTTGTAATCCTATGAGTTTTTAATAAAAGTGTTTGTTTCAAAAAAAAAAAAAAAAAAGTGTTTGAATGGCAAGAAAGATAAACTTAAAATAATAATAATAATAAATAAAATGAACTCTTAAAAACTATAAGAGTTAAACGTAAAATAACTTAATATGCTTGTAACCAAGCAACTTAATTTTTATCTTGTCTTAGTCATCTGTAATTGACAAAAGTTTTTTCATTTTTTTTGGCATTCATCGTAGTTAAAGCCACGTGAGATATTTGAAATGCGTTGTTATGTTTATTTCTAGATTTGTCATTGTATATTTTAGTTTGTATGTCTTACTAGTAGCTACTTTATTTTAATATAATTCTGCCGTTCAAAAAAAAATAACTTAATATGTTGATTGGCAAAAAACATTTTACAATAAAATTCAAAACTTTAAATAAATAATCTAATTTAAATTTAAATATTATGAAATAAAATGTAAAATTCCTGGTTTTCATAGCTATTAACAAATTTATAAATTTAAAATATGCTCCTAAACTTTATATTAAAGAGAAAGGTTTATTGTTTTATTTATTTATGTATTTATTTTCATAGTAAATTAATCGTAATATAAATAACTCTTTACATGCACCAACGAATAAATATCAACTTTTTTTTTTCTTCTTTTTGAGATATGTATATAAGTACACGAGATTAGGTATATACAGACGACTCATATAAAATATTAATCATTTTTTTTTCTATTTGAAACCTTTTATCGAAAAAAAGTTTCACTTATATTTTAGCTAAATGATAGTTTTACCCTTAACTAATTAGTTAATGTCTTCTTTAAAGTTTGTATTATTAATTTCAAACAAAAGGTAATAGGTAAACTCGATCAAACTTCCTAGTAATGGACAATGACATCCTAAAGAGAAACGTGAACTATATTTTTAACAAGAGAGAGTTTAACTTTTTAGAAAACCGTAGAGACATGAACAAACTAAAAAAATTTATGAAATCAAGGTTTTTTTTAAAATAAAAAAAAATATACAGAATAAAGCGAAAAACATATGAATTTAGTATACATCGAATGTAAGAATATTAAATTTAATCTACAATTGTGAAAAATGATATGTATTGAAAAGAAATATGTACCGGAAATGTGTGTGAAATTGAGTGTGAATTGAGGGTTTTGGACCTTTGGCGGGTAAATGAGGGAAATAATGATGGCGTCTTACTCTAAAAGATAACTGAAGCGGGGATGCGAGTTTAATCAATTCCTTATTCGTGGGTTTTGATTCATTTATATTTTGATTTAGTGTTATTGGTCGAAGTTGAACGTGCAAGAAGAAGAAATGTTTGAGATGAAAAGAGGTTATAGATAAAGATGAGTAAAAAAACTAAAATGCCCTCACATTAAAGACACGTCTCGGATTAAGTTAGTTAAATCGTGTCATGTCATATGATCATCTTAATGACACACACAATGGGAGGGGGAGGGGGGCTTATGGCTTATTTGTTTTTTTGGCTTATGTTTCAATGCTCACTTTTTATTGCTTATTTTGAAACTTTTTGGCATATTTTGAAACTCATGGCCTATTATGTCATAATAAGTTTATATAAGCTGAAAAGTCTCAAAATAAGCCATAAAAAGTGAACTTATGAAATATAAAATGAAAATCATATAAGCCATAAGCCTGCTATATAAGCCGAAGCAAATACCCTTTTAAGAAAATTAAAAGTTGATGTCATACAAAAATATAAAGTGACAAGTTAGATATGTTTTTTAGACCATTATTCTTAATTCTTTTTACAAGAGGGTGTATCAAAAAGTTTAAAGGTACCAAGTTTGGTATTTATTACAAAGAAGTTGCCTCTTTTAGGTGGAAGCAATACTACCTAAATTTTTTGTTGTTGCTTGCTGGTAATATGTAGGGGTGTCATTCGGGTCGGGTTGGTCGGGTTCGGGTCAATTCGGGTCGGGTCAAAGTCGGGTCAAGGCTAAAAATAATTTACCCGAACCCGACCTTATTTGAACTCGGGTTAGTCGGGTTCGGGTCAATTCGGGTTCGGGTCAACCCGAATATAAGTTAAATAGTGACAAAATTGCCTATTTGTTCTAATTTATATAGAAAATTTCTAAAATAAATATATAAAAAAATAAAAAAATCCTTATTCGGGTCAAACGGGTTGACCCGAACCCGACTTAACCAAAAAAACTCAACCCGATACCCGAACCTATTTAGTATTCGGGTTACTCGGGTTGACCCGAATAACCCGAATTCAATTTCTAACCCGAGTAACCCGACCCGAATATGCTTAGTCGGGTTCGGGTTCGGGTCCGGGTCGGGTTCGGGTCGGGTCAGGATTTTTGACAGCCCTAGTAATATGTAGAGTTTTGGTGGTGTTTAAAGTTATTTGCGTGTGTTTTAGCTTGTTGTTGGCTCTAGGTGGTGTTTAATTTTCTTGAAGGCTATTGAAATATTTATGAGTTTTTCGAAATCACCTTTAGTTGTGGTGATTAATCTCTATTCAATTTTTCAGATGGCTTGGCTAAATAGTTTTTTTGCTTTCGTCTTGGTTAATTTATCTATACTATATAAAATAGAAAAATGGTCAAAGTGGAAAAAGTGAAAAATGTTGAAAGTTGAATGTTGAAAACATGGTCAATGGAGAGAGAAATAAATAATATAATTAATATTCTTATTAAAACACCCCATTACTTAAAAGTACAATAATTTATTCACATTGTACACCCAATTAAAAGCACATCTACCAAATTAAAAACAACCAATTGAAACCGATACCGGGTTGACCCGGGACGCTTCAAACCCGGCGGGCTGACCCGGTTTAATTTGACATTTTTTCGAACCAACCTATCGGTTTGACTCGGTTTAAATCGACCTATTTTTTTATCGGAACGGTTCAACCAGTTGAACCACCCGGGTGAAATCGGGTTTCAAATTTGACAAAATTATATGAGAAATGATGAAGTAGTTGTGGAACCCGTGACAATTTTTTTAAAGGAGAGACCAAGTAATTGTAGTTTTTGGTTTATTTTGCTTTTACACATGTAATTTGTCATTTATATAATGTTATTTTAAAAAATGTTGCTCTTGCACCATTTAAGGGACTAGCATATATGAATCGTCGTTTAAAAGTTGATATATATTGTATAGACCTTTGTCCAGTGTATCAATAATGTTATGTAAGTTTATTAAAATCACAAAAAATAAATAGTATTGTTATCTTTAGCGATAATTATTTGTACCTCAAACAAATAGCTTTGAACAATGCATAAATATCTATACAAATTGATAGTACAAAATAATCTTATATGGTGATATCCAATTTGCAATGTTACAATTTTAAAAGCCACACACCAAATGATAAACGCTACACATGTAAAAAAAATAGTTATCACTGCCTAAATTACTGACAAAACAAGAAAAAACGGTCACACATGTTGGCTATACCTCTAAACTACAATATAATATTGCCAACTACATAATACCGTTGCTTTTTGTAATGCTTGAATCTATTATTACTAAAAATCTTAATAACTTAAAACAATCATATTAGAAAATATACTCACACACTTAGATCGACTCCACATAATTTTTTTAAAAACTATATATTTATGCTGCTATGCAACCACGCATCAGAATTGTAGTTATTCGAAAACGATTCTCTAATGCTACAAATACAGTTTGTTGAAAGAAACTTATGGGTCGTCGGAACTTTGCAGAAAACTAGACATCGCTGCCGCTAGGCGCGGGTACTCGTCTAGTTTTATAAAATGCGTATTTGAAACTGTTATTTCAATTCATATCACATGATTCCGAAAGCTAAACAAAAAGGACATAAACATATGAATTTGGTCACTATTAGGTAGTATAAACAAATCGTAATATATAAAGAAAGACTATCAAAAGAAGAAAAAATTCTTTTGAAAAACATCTATACTTATTTTAATAGAAAAGTATATCCTAACATTTATGGACATAACATTTAAGATTATTTGAGGACAAAATATTTTTTACATAGGATCAATCTCCATCCTCATTTTCTCTTTATTTTTATTTGATCTAATGGATGAAAAAAAGGGAAAAGAAGCTTTGCATTTGATCTAATGGGTGAGATTAATAACAACAATTTAAAAAACTCACTTTCATTCTTTTTTTTTCAAATATTAATATCTTTCAAACCGTTAATCAATAAGCGAAAAAAAAATATACCATTACGACAAGCATTTAATTATCTTTCTATAGATAGGCACTTTGATATACTTTTGCCTAAAAAAAATCGTGTTTTTCATTTTTTTTTTTTTTTTTTACATTTTTTTCGTTACTGAAATTTGCATGAAAAAAATCATGTGTGATTAATTTGAATATCACATGTGATATTAGTGTTAAATCACATATGATATTCACATGTGATATGTAATATCTTTCAAACCATTAATCAATAAGCGGAAAAAAAAATATACCATTACGACAAGCATTTAATTATCTTTCTATAGATAGGCACTTTAATATACTTTTGACTAAAAAAAAATCGTGTTTTTCACTTTTTTTTTCTTTTTACATTTTTTTCGTCACTGAAATTTGCATGAAAAAAATCATATGTGATTAATTTGAATATCACATGTGATATTAGTGTTAAATCACATATGATATTACACTAATATAACATGTGATAGCACATATCACATGTGAATATCATATGTGATTTAACACTAATTTCACTTGTGGTATTCAAATTAGTGTTTAATCACATGTGATTTTTTCATGCAAATCTCATATTAAAAAAAACGAAAAAACATGAAAAAATGATTTTTTTTTTTCTTTTTTCGAAAGTATATCAAAGTGCCCGTCTATAGAAAGATAATTAAATGCGTGTCACGATGGTGTAAATATTTTCGCTTAACGATTAACGGTTTAAGAGATATTTAAATTATAAAAAAATATGTGAAATAATAAAATATTTTAATCTCAACCATTGATTTCTTTTAGATGGACGGTGAGGATAAATCACTTGGTATGTAAAATAACTCTCCTCTGAACATAATATACATTTTTTTTAACAGCACCATATTTGAAATTCGACCCACGAGTTAAATCATCCAATCGGGCAAGTCCCGGGACCCGAACTATTAGGAGAGACCCGCGAACCCTTATAACTCATGGCTTCGCACTAAGAGGAAAAACCGAATTTTTTTTGTCTCTTACGAGATTCGAACCCGAAGAAAACCCCTCCCAGACTCTAGAAGAAGAGACCCGCGAAAGAAAACAATTGTACCATCTCACCAGTATGTTTATATAGTAGGAAAAATGCTAACAATAATTTAAGGGGGTGATACTCACACAACATCTTTTGATGCATGCACCACAATTTGTGCATTACAGTATTGCATGGTACAAACTGTAATGCACAAATTGTGGTGCATGCATCAAAAGATGTGGTGTAGATATCAATTCTCATAATTTAAAGAGCTCTGATATTTAATTAACGAGACTTTGAAACAAAATACTTGGCCCTTTTACTGATAGTGGTTCCTACCACGTCGGTTTTTAAGTAAAAGTGGTCGATAATAATAAATGTTACATTTAGAGTTTTTAGTTTATACTAGTTTTTCCGACTTAATCTATATGTTATTTCTAAAGCGTAAAGGTTTGTGACTTGATTCTTACGTCATCGGAAAGGTTTTTGAATGAACTTTATAGTTTTGTGGGCCCCATGGTCTATAAAGTTTCCTAACCAAAGTGAAATTACTAATTTACCCTTAGTTATGTATGCTGAATTTCATTCAGCAGCAAAATGCCTTACATTTTTTTGTCACAATTTGAGTTCTACAACTCGGTTTGACGGGTAGTTTTTTCCTTCGTTTAAGTTATGTCTTAGCTACATTTCATAAAACTACGACGCGTCCCGGAAATGACCATAAATGTCCCGTTTTTTCCTTAGAAATCTGTTAGACAGTTTTTGATACTTCTCACAAAAACATTTCTATTTAATTCAACGGGTAACATTTTTAGGACTTCTACCTATTGGAACGACCATGATACATAGACCTATCTCCCTATAATTTTTATTTATTTTTAAACTCCATGGATTTGTGTCAGTTTTCGCATTAACAGCCCCCTGTCCAAAACAGTTTTGCAAATCTTGTCATTTTTTATGTTTCTAGTGATCTAGTCAAATTTTCCAAGCATAATCAAGTAATAAATATATAAAACATATAAAATACATGAATTATAAATCTATATTATTACAACCATATTGAATGATGATAAGAAAATAAACATGAATTTTACAAGACTTTAGGATGAATTTTTCAAGTATAAGATCACTAAACAACACATAATCTTTCTAATCTTCAACCCTTGCTTCCAAATCTTTAATCCAAGCTTATATAAATCTTATGAAACCATTATAAAAACCTTATGAATTCAGCCCCTAACACCCTTGTTAAACTTTTCAAGAAAGCCCTTCAAAGATGATGAGATTTTGTGGTGATTTTAGTGTTCTTATGGTTTAAAAGGAACTAGGATCATTAAGGGATTAAAGGTTATACTTGTGATGGATGAAACTTACAAGAATTAAGAATAAAATGGTAAAAAAAAAATGTGTATTTGGTCGTTGCTTATTATAAGAGAAAGAGAGATGAGTTTATCTTTGCTAGTTATGATGATTTGTGTAAGCAACGAGTATATATGCCCGCGCGTTGTTGTGGGATGTTTGTATACGTTAGTTTAGTCAGCGTAAAAAAATTCCAATGTTAAAGCAATTGATATGAATAACATTGTCATAGAGTGTTAGAAATGTTTAGTTATTATATAGTATATTGCATTTGGATGTGAAAATAAAAATTAATTTATTGTGAAAGCTCAATTTGTTCAAAAGCTATAAACATAAATAGCGTAACATTACAAATATAAGAATCTTAACATCTAAAAACATTTGGATCAAAAGTAACATATACAAATAACAATTCTATAATGAAAGCAAGGCCTATGATCTGTAAATTATGAATGTCGCGTCTGCCTTCGTAGGAACACGATTTATAAGCTGAAAAAGTCTAGCACTTGGTCTCGTAGCTTTGTTTGAGAGTCAACTGCAATGAAGTTTAAGAGATAAAATTAACAATAATTATTTAATCTAGTATGTTATTAAAGTATATAAAATGCAAATGCTATCACCTTTAATCGAACGCAATGAAAATCATATCTTCATATAATCTGATACATATCAAGACATGCTCAGATAGGGTAGCAGATCTTAAGAAGTGGGTTGTCCACAATGGCTGCAACTTTAAGTGGTTGCCAAGCCAAGATATGGCCAAACTTATGCATCAAACGACCCATTAGAATTTATCATAGCCTTAACAATAGGTTTTTTGGGAGGGAAAGCATATCCGGTCATGATGCTATAACATGGAGTATATGGCTATGCGATTGAACAGGCAAAAAATCAAATCAGGAAAAGAAAAGAATACAATGAATATGGCGAAAATATAGTAGCAGTTTAGGGTTTAATGGTAGTTTATGATCGTTATTTGTTTCTCTGATACCATATTAAATGGTATAATCCCCATGCCTTCAATTCATCTCAACCGAATATGTATACATGTACAAAACGTATTCCCCAAGTCCATATATGGGCTGGGCTAGTAATGGCTAATAAGAGGACTAATACTATACAAATACAAATAAAGATATACTAAATATAGTCGGCTAATATCAGTTTAAAGATAATGGTTTTGTTGTTTGGTTTCTCGTGGCACGATAAGGACCGGATGAGAGTGATATAGATCAAGAAGCTCAGTTAACACTTAAACAAGAACCATGTCGCATTGTTGTTTTGCCCAAGTGTGTGAAAACTTGTGTGATGTTGTGTGTTGCTCTCCTTTTATAGAGAGGCTTGTAGGGTTTAGAGATAAACCCTTCGGGGGTGATCAACGGCTTCCAAGGTGTCAAGTGTTAATCATCCGAGGACAGAAAAAGAGGATATATGTAACAACTGTGATTTTAGCAGGTTAGTTTAACTGTTAGTTTCGACCCATATATCTTTTGCTTGGTGTGGCTTAAGTGTTTTGTGTGTCATATGTGGGTTATACGTGTGTTTTGATACCAAATCATTTGTGTAACCTTTATTGATGTAATTTGAGCAGTGTTGATTTTGGTTAATTTCATTTCGTTCACCTTGGTGATGTGGAAATGACTTGTATGATTTTGTGTTTCGCGATTGTTACGTAGTGAGCTTCATTCAAGTTTTTTTTTTTACAAATAATAAGTTATGTGGTGTTTGGTTTTATGGGTTATATCAATAATAAGTGTGAAAATTCTATTTTTGGAAACTTAGGTTTTGAAATGATTTTTATTCTAGTTGTCATAAAACGAAGGTTTATCGCGTAAGACGTTAGATTTCGATATAGGCTTTTATAAAATAGCGAAACACAAGGTTGTAAGTGTAATAATTAATGTAGTAAAACATATATATATATATATATATATATATATATATATATATATATATATATATATATATATATATATATATATGTATATGTATGGACGATTTTTGGGATTTTTGTCGGGGAAAAAGGAAACCAATTTTAGTCCAAATATAACTCTTAATTAAGGAGGTTATCTAGAAGGGTGTTAGGGTAGTATAAATAAAAAACCAAAACACCCTCACCCTTTTTTTTTGGAATAGTCGACCAACACAAGAAGAAAAGAAAAAAGAGAAAAGTTATGTTTGACTATTTTGAAGAAAAACAAGCTTAATGTATGTCTAGTTATTCCTAATTCATTTAATTAATGATTTGAGTCATGTAATACAAGTTATGGTGGATTAGGGTTTACTTTAAAATCTGTAATTTAATATTGTAAGATATGTTAGGGTCATTATTTAGTGATGTTATGATGATTGGTGAAAGAATTAGGATTTAGAACATGAGATTTAATGAGTTAAGTTCGGGCAGATTTTTAGGGCAAGAAAAGGTGTCAAAGCTGTTAAACCGGGACATATTTAGGTCTCAACAAAAGAGGGAAAACGTGGGTCTAAAAGTGTAATAAAGGGGATCCCTTCTGGGGAAGTTGCGTTTTATGTATCATTTAACTTCAGCGCGAAGGATAGCCGTTAATGTTGTGCAAGTATGATTTTCTGGTTAAAACATTTTGGTGTGCGTGCAACGCCGAATCTGGATAGTTTTGGTGTTTGATTTTCTAGAGGACACTTGTGTGTGTTTTAGTTCATGGCCTTCTGGGAGTGGCTTGTACACTCATGAGGGACCATGGTAAATGTTTGGTGTGAGTTGTGGAGTTTTTTGGTCGTGATTTTATGTGGGTAAAAGTACCCCAAAAATCTGCGTTTGTTGGTAAAAAGTAAACAAGGGATTTAGTGAGTGTAAGCGATTAATAGTGTTGGGTATGGATTCGAGATGACCCATGGTGGTTAATATAACCCTTATACATCCATCATATGTGTGTTACTGATAAGGTTTTAAAAGGTACCATTTTGAGGGGTCGTTTAAGTCCTTATTTGATCACTTTTGTATCCGTTATTGCTTAATATCGTTCCTTTTCACTTTTTAGGTCTCTTGAAGGCAAAATGCTGGAATGGCACTTATTTGGACGAAAAGGCGCGAATATATGAAGAAAATGGCCAAAGTCAGAATCGAGGCACTCAAAGCTGCTGAAAACAGAAGGCGACGGCGTCAGGTGTTAGTTGCGACGCCGTCGGAGGATTTTTGTGACGATACAGTAGCCAAATACCCTATTTTCAAGTGACGACGTCGGGCTTTAAAAGAGTAGGCCGTTGCTACTCAGACGGCCTAGATGCAACCCAGACGACGTCAGAAGCTGAAGAGGACGGCGTCACGGACATAAGGTGACGCCGTCGCAAGGTTAACGTGGCCAAGACGAAACCCTAATGACGGCGACACGACGGCGTCACAAAACATAAGGTGACGCCGTCGCATATGTAATCTTATATATAGAATCCGAATTTTTCAGTTTTAGAGAGAGTCTTTTGGAGTGAAAACCTAAAACCGAACCTAAGGTGTCTTGTACAGTATTTTAGGGTTTTAAACCCTATCTTACATCAAGATAAGTATTTACTTCATCAATTCAATTATGTCTTTGATTATTTGTGTGTATGCTTGGATGTTCTCTATGTCCGGCTAATTTATTTGTGTGTTTGCTTAGGAAGTATGAAACTTAATTATTGAATATTGATTGGTTGTTTCTTATCTTAGTTGATCAATGATCTAGTAATGCGATAGGTCATTCGTTGTGTACTTAATGCTTGATTCATCTTTGTGAACCTTAGAATATGATTACC
The DNA here is from genome assembly GCA_019973895.1 of Chrysanthemum seticuspe. Classification (NCBI taxonomy): domain Eukaryota; kingdom Viridiplantae; phylum Streptophyta; class Magnoliopsida; order Asterales; family Asteraceae; genus Chrysanthemum; species Chrysanthemum seticuspe. The sequence continues at coordinate 176,580,914 of BPTQ01000004.1, read as the reverse complement.
TAAGTAGTTGTAGGCTAAATTATCCAAAGAGTGCCTTAAAGTAAGAGTTTATCATCCCTAGTGGGTTTGGTAGACGAGACCCTTTGGTAAGTTCAAAGAGTTAGGGAGAAACGCATACCCTACAACTTTAGACACACAACGCAACTAAGAATAAGGACGTGACAACTCAGCCATCAATAGGAGATAATTAAGGAGTAGTATAACCTAAGTAAACACATCTTTAAACTATCATACGAGCACACATTAATTAGACATAGACTCCCACAACCTTAGTTTAGATAATTAGATAATAGTAGAGTAATCGGTAGAAATACCAACCCCCCAAATCCAATACCCGAGATTCGTACCTTTCCATTCCATAAAATATAAAAATACAAAAAATAATCTTCCTCAACCTTAACCTTAGCGTAGTAACTTCTCACTAGCATTCCTATTCCCCTAGAGAACGATATCAATACCCGTGGCTTACCCTAATTACTACACTACAACGATTAGGTTCACTGCCTAGGGTGTTATAAAACTTGCTCGAAGAAAAGGAAGTTTCCTTGACCCCGAACGACGCGTGTAGCGTTATCAAGTTTTTGGCGCCGCTGCCGGGGAATAGAATAGCTAGTTAGTAGTCCACCTCATTTAGGTTCTTTGCTTGATTCCTATCAAGTAAATTTTTCTCATTTTTTAGCTTTCTCTTAGTCTATCCCCCTTCTTCGTGACCTTTGTTCGTAACACCCATCACTTTTCATCATGGAGGATGATAACCAACCACCATTCATCAACCCACCACCAAATGACCCGCCAAGAGCCCGTACTCTTGGTGAATACTCAAGACCAAGCCACCTAGGCTATAGGAACACCATTGAGCTTCCCGACCAAGCCCAAACTACGGCCCTGCGATCCGACACCATCCGGTTGGTGCAAAACGGATGTGCATTCCATGGACTTCGTTCCGAAGATCCAAATCAGCATCTGAGGGATTTCCTCAAAATTGTCGATTCCATCGACCTTGATGCTATTACTCGGGAGACCACGCGCCTGCGTCTCTTCCAATTCTCTCTACGGGACCAAGCTAGTAATTGGCTTGAGCGACTTCTCGCCGGCTCCATCTCAAGTTGGGATGATCTTACCTCTCGCTTCCTTGCTCAATTTTCCCACCGGGGAGAACCACTAAGCTTAGGAATGACATCTTGATGTTCCAACAACGTCAAGGTGAATCTCTCTACGAAGCATGGACTCGATTCAAGGACTTACTTCATAAAGTCCCTCATCACGGCATTGATCTTTGGCTCCAAGTCCAAATCTTTTATGATCATGTTAACTTCCCCACTAAGCGATCCATTGACCAAGCGGCCGGTGGAAAACTTAGTGATCTCACCGCGGAAGAATCATGGGGTATAATAGAGGACCTCGCCCTCTATGACAACGAAAGTTGGGATGACCCCCGTGAGCTGCCAAAAACCGTTAAGGCAATCTCCTTGCCTCCTTCCGACCGTAGGATGATCGAACTTGAAGATCAAGTTAAATTCCTAATGAGCTCCTACGAAAATCCTAAATCTTCACACCATGTGAACAAAGTTTCTTCCTCGTGTGAGCCGTTTTGTGATCCTCATAACACGCGCACTAGCACTCGATCCCCCGAACATGCTTCCTTTGACTACGCATCCTCACGTATTAATGGAACGGGAGGAAGATTCCCTACAATACCCGGACCTAGGAATTTCAATGAAACCCGAGAGGCATGGAAAGGCAAGCCCGACTTCTACTGGGGACAAACCAAAGAATTCACCTCCAATGATTTCTCATGGCCCCCACCTAACGGTCCTAACCAACAAAACGTCGAAGGGATGTTGCATAACCTAGTTGCATCTCAAGAAACCCAAATGGCTAAGCTCTCGGACCGCTTTAACCATCAACAAGCCGAGATGGATAGGAAAATAGACAACCTTTTGAAAGCCATAACTAATAGTGATAAGAAGGTTAGTGCTATCTCAACTCCCGAGCCTTCAGGTATACAGATTAAGGATCCAAGCAAGCTAACTAAGCACGTCCAATTCGTCAATACCATCGCCTTAGTGAAACCGGATAGAACAGATGACGAAGAGGACCATACACTTGTGGATGATGAAACACCCGAGGAAGTAGATGAAGTAGACATTGACTATTTCAGCAAATTTCCTACGGAAAAAGAATTATCTCGCCACCCTCACTTAGTGCGTGACCTCCGTCACATGTATGTTAGGAAAAGTCCTAGAATCAAGTTTGGGAACCCTTGGAATCTTAACATACCATGTTGCATAGGACACTTTTTTGTGGCAAAGGCCTACATTGATCGCAAGTCCCCAATCAACATAATGACTAGCACCTACTACAATTGGATATTGAAGAAGCCTATTCCAACTAGGCAAGACCCCAATGATCCTAATGTTAGTTGCAATTTTCTCGGAATAATTAAGGGATTGCCCGTTTATGTAAGTAGTTTCACGTTTCCTACGGACTTCATAATTGTGGATGATATTAGCACGGCCATAGACCCTAGCTTGTCCCATGTTATTCTAGGAAAACCTTTCATAGAAAGCACCGGGATGACCTATAATCCCTCGTTAGGAGTAGTGCGATTCAAGAATGAGACCGATGACATAGCTTACCTAAGATTGAGAAGTTTTCATCACTCTCTAATGATGAAAAGGAACTTAAACTGTCGGTCTATTATAGGAATGATGAGGATAGGGAGAAAGGTGTAGATTATGTTATGGCTAAGATTTTCGGATTCTATAAGGATTGCTTGAGCCTAGGACCGGAATATAGAACCGATTGGGGAGAGGATCAACTCTTAGAGAAGTGCATTATAGGGCACTTCTACAACATGGAATCCCCCATTAAAGACCGTCAAGGTGGCGGTAGTGAGGCAACGTAGGAGCACGACTATGAGTCTAGCTACAAGACTCTTAAATAAAGAAAAGCGCTTCGTGGGAGGCAACCCATGCTTAATTGTTTGCTTGTTAGTGTCATATATCTTTTATTAATTGTTTATCCTCATGTTTAAATTTGTAAAAATGCTTTATTTTGTTTTTAACCTCGTCTTAATTACATATAAAGGTATTTTACATAAGGGATAAGTGTAGGGAGGATTACACACGTTTTCAAAAGAAACGTAAACATGAGAATAACAATTAACTAAAAGATATTTATGTTTGTTTGTTCGAGTCAAATGCTTGTATCGAGTCATAATGGATGTTTTTGCAGAAATTTTTCCAGATTCTAAAGATGTAAATTTTCCAGAATTTTTTCCAGAAAATCGCATACCAGTTTTTTTCAGGATAACCTGACGGCGTCAGGATTGCAACCTGATGGCGTCAGGAAGGAGTAAAAACATCAGATTACTTTTTTCTCGTTTTTTGAGCTACTTATAAATTTTTGGAATTTTCCAGGTCTTAATTTTCTTAGAAATTCTGTAAACATCCATTCCACAAGCATTATATCCTAGTTTAAATCGAGTCTTATATATATTATTATCGCCGATTTTACGCGAAGGTTTCGTTTGTTTTCTTCAAGTGTGCAGGTTTAGTTTGTCAAGAAGAAGTTACATAAGATTGGAAGGAGCTTTTCACGCAATAATTCTTCTTGAAAAGGATTTAACCACCATTTTACACGGATCCTACCGAGCTAATCAGGGGAGTACTAGTTTCTTTCGTTTTTAATTACCTTCTTTTATCATAACTTTGATACTTTCGGGGAACATTGGGGACAATGTTCAGTTTAAGTGTAGGGAGGGAAAATAAAACGGGAACTTTGAAACTATGCTTATCCTTGATTATTTGCTTTGTCCAATTGCACTTTTGTAATAAACCATGAGAAAATGTCGGTTAGGGTAATTTTGGCACCAAATTTAAATTTTTTCATGACATATAGGAGTGGGCCATTAGTCTTAACAAAAGCGTCTCATGGATAGGAAGTTGCATGATTAGCACAAAAACCCTTTACCACCCAAATTCCACCCAAAATGTGAGGATCGCCCTTAGATTAGTAGGAATTAAAGCATTCATCTTCAATGCTTAGAGTGTGAACCGGTAGTATATTAGATTCTAGAACTTGTTTTGTGATGCATTCCGAGATCGCAAGTGAGGCTACACTTGTGTAGTTAGGAATAACTAAATGATAAGAGGTATTAGGATAAACCCTTGTTTGATACCCGTAATATAATTACTTCTTCCACATCGGTTGAGTAATTCCCCCACACCCTTTGCGTTGTACTCATCTTTAGTACACGATACCCCTAGTTAACCCCTCAGAGCCTATCTTTTTCGCGGTTCTCGTGATGTTTCGGTTTTTCCGGAATATCAATGAAGAGCATTGTTTACACCCCACCCCTAAATATACACCCAAATCGCCTTAGCCTACCCTATATGTACTCACTTTTAGTGCATTATTGTTATCACCCAAAACCCTTAGTTCAATTATCTGGTTGCTTGCATGAGTTGCTAAGTCGAGTCATATCCTTTGTATACAGTTTTGGGACGATTGGGATTCATGGGAAAAGTTAAAGTTTGTGAAATGACGGGAAGGGAACGTTAAATTGAGGGGTCGTTTAAGTCCTTATTTAATCACTTTTGTATCCGTTATTGCTTAATATCGTTCCTTTTCACTTTTTAGGTCTCTTGAAGGCAAAATGCTGGAATGGCACTTATTTGGATGAAAAGGCGCGAATATATGAAGAAAATGGCCAAAGTCAGAATCGAGGCACTCAAAGCTGCTGAAAACAGAAGGCGACGACGTCAGGTGTTAGTTGCGACGCCGTCGGAGGATTTTTTGTGACGATACAGTAGCCAAATACCCTATTTTCAAGTGACGACGTCGGGCTTTAAAAGAGTAGGCCGTTGCTACTCAGACGGCCTAGATGCAACCCAGACGACGTCAGAAGCTGAAGAGGACGGCGTCACGGACATAAGGTGACGCCGTCGCAAGGTTAACGTGGCCAAGACGAAACCCTAATGACGGCGACACGACGGCGTCACAAAACATAAGGTGACGCCGTCGCATATGTAATCTTATATATAGAATCCGAATTTTTCAGTTTTAGAGAGAGTCTTTTGGAGTGAAAACCTGAAACCGAACCTAAGGTGTCTTGTACAGTATTTTAGGGTTTTAAACCCTATCTTACATCAAGATAAGTATTTACTTCATCAATTCAATTATGTCTTTGATTATTTGTGTGTATGCTTGCATGTTCTCCATGTCCGGCTAATTTATTTGTGTGTTTGCTTAGGAAGTATGAAACTTAATTATTGAATATTGATTGGTTGTTTCTTATCTTAGTTGATCAATGATCTAGTAATGCGATAGGTCATTCGTTGTGTACTTAATGCTTGATTCATCTTTGTGAACCTTAGAATATGATTACCTGAGTAGTTGTAGGCTAAATTATCCAAAGAGTGCCTTAGAGTAAGAGTTTATCATCCCTAGTGGGTTTTGTAGATGAGACCCTTTGGTAAGTTCAAAGAGTTAGGGAGAAACACATACCCTACAACTTTAGACACACAACGCAACTAAGAATAAGGACGTGACAACTCAACCATCAATAGGAGATAATTAAGGAGTAGTATAACCTAAGTAAACACATCTTTAAACTATCATACGAGCACACATTAATTAGACATAGACTCCCACAACCTTAGTTTAGATAATTAGATAATAGTAGAGTAATCGGTAGAAATACCAACCCCCCAAATCCAATACCCGAGATTCGTACCTTTCCATTCCATAAAATATAAAAATACAAAAAATAATCTTCCTCAACCTTAACCTTAGCGTAGTAACTTCTCACTAGCATTCCTATTCCTCTAGAGAATGATATCAATACCCATGGCTTACCCTAATTACTACACTACAACGATTAGGTTCACTGCCTAGGGTGTTATAAAACTTGCTCGAAGAAAAGGAAGTTTCCTTGACCCCGAACGACGCGTGTAGCGTTATCAGTTACATAGACTTAAGCTTTTGGCTTGGTCGCGTGTAACGTGGTTCTATTTTTGGTTGTTTAGATTTGTGTTAGATTTTTGTAGAAGCTGCGGAGTTTTTCAAGTGAGTTTCATAGTCCCATTTTTCTTTGTTTTGAACTTGGGATGGAAATGATGCTTGTGTTGAATTAAGTTTTAAGTTGTTGTGATTACGTGGTTTAATTAGTGCATGAACTTGTAACTGGTTATTGTATGCATACTGCATGTTATGTTTCTTTCTTTGTGGTTGTTCTGTGTGATTCCAATTTTAGGGTAGCTTTGTTACCCACTATTCATCTGTGTGGTTCCAATTGGAGGGTGGTGACTCTATCCAATATTTTTCTGTGTGATTCCGATCAGAGGGTAATGATTACCCAATTATGTTGAACTTGGATTGTGGGCACGTTCCGTCCCGTTGATGGTTGTTGTTGAGATTGCATGTTAGTATACTGATAGCTATCTTACTGTCTTGCCATGTTTTGTTATCACAGTAAACTTTATGGAAAGCGTTAGATTTTGTTTCTTAAACCTATGAACCTCACCAAATTTATGTTGACGTTTTTAAGCATCATTTTCAGGTGAGCGTCTTAAGGATAAGATAGAAGGAAGCGAATAGGCGAGACCATAGTTGCATTTGAAGATGTTTATCTTTTATGTTTTGGATTATGACTTTATTTTGGATTTTGGATGTGATATATTGTTTGTTTACGTTTAGTAATTTATGTCTTAATAAAGACACCTTTGGAGTTTCTTTTCGTTTATTATGGGTATTGTTATGGTACTTTGTAGCTACACAATGCTTTATCATTATGTATGTAGAAATTATCTATTTAGACGCCAAGTGTTGTGATGATATCCATGAAGCTACACTCGCGTTTTCGCCTTGGCGAGGTGTGACAGAATGGTATCAGAGCCTTGGTTATAGAGAAGTAGGTCGTTGAACCTAGACTATAACCTAAGAGTCCCTCATATAGATGCATTTAGGGTCTATGTATAAGTATGGTAACTTATATAATTATTTTCCCTAAATTCATGATCTGTTTCTGTTGATTTTTGGATGTCTATTTTGTCCCCTATACTTAGTATTATATATGTCGCGATTTTAAGCATGGCACCTCCTGCGCATAAGTAGCAGCTTTGTTGGGCTACCGTCGTCGCTACTGGCTGTAGGAGGATTGGCAAGGTGAAACGGACTAACAAAAGACTCCTAATTCCTGCTAGCGTGTTCCCATGTACGATCGAGGAGAAGTTTACTTTAGAAAACATGGGTGGAGAAGAACTCGAAAGGTATGAAACAAAGGTGACTGATAAAGATGGCGTCACTACTAGGTACCCAGGAAAATGTTTCCATTTCTTGGAGGATGGAAGAGTGGTTCTGGCTATACCACATGATCTATATGGGTTTGTAGATCGTTTAGAGGAGGAGGAAAGGAACCACAGGAATAGGTTTGCAAGTCGTCCACTACCGCAGTATGAGGGAAATAGAAATGGGTGGTTAAGCGAAGAAGAAGAGGACAGGGAGGAGGATGAAGTGGATTCGGATATAGAGTCCAAATCGACTAGTAAATTTAATCTATATTGAGTGAGGGGGCCGGTGCTAGGGTAGAGCTTGAGCCATGTGCGACATTGTTTGTTTAGTGTTATGTTTTGGATTTCTTTTATCGTTTCTTTTATGTTTGAAACCGTATTGAAACGCGAATTCTTTTAAATTTTTGGGAATTTTACCCAAGTGATTAATAATAAGGCTTGAGCAAGTTGGGTTATTTTATGTGTGTGGTTTATGATTGTTTGGTTTCATGTGATATTTTTGGATTCATTGTGTTTATAATTGTGAGGTGTTATCGTTGTTAAGTGTGTTATTGGAAGCGAGTGCTTGTGTGAAAGGATACATCTATAATTTTGGGTGGCCAACATAATTATAAATGCATCACAACACACATGGACTTATAACCAATACTACATTGACCAATGGTGACATGCTTACGTGTGTTAGGATTAAGTTTGATTTTTGGCGTTCGTGTTAATTGTTTCATATGATGGGATACTTGTGTTGAGTGCATAGGTGTGATCGTGAGTTTCTTAGTTGGCGTCTAATGGTTCTAATGTCCTGCGATGTTCGGGAAGATGGGACCAAAGAGATCAAGACGCCTTGCTTCTAAGTCGCCAAAGAAGCCAAAACGAAAGACCGTTATTGGGGATAGTAACCCCATCATTCAAGAAATGATTACTCAACAATTGGAGGCACTACTCCCTGGAATTGTCAACCATGTTAGCACTTAGGTAATCAATAATGCTAACCTGAATGGTACTGGGAGTGGTGGTGGAAGTGGTGGAGGTAGCAACAACGGATGCTCTTAGAAGGAGTTTTCAGCATGTAAGCCAAAGGAGTTTGACGGTAAGGGTGGTGCAATAGTGCTCACCCGATGGATTGAGAAACTGGAGGCAGTGATGGATATCAGCAGCTGTGCTAAAAATCAGAAAGTTAAGTATGCAGCGAGTTCGTTGGTCAATAAGGCTTTGACTTGGTGGAACACCCAAGTTCAAGCAAGAGGTAAAGTTGTTGCAATGGGAATGACTTGGGAAGATTTCAAGGCTTTGCTGATGGAGGAATTTTGCCTAAGTAATGAGATGCAGAAGTTGGAGGAGGAATTCTGGAATCACGCGATGGTTGGGGCAAATCATGCAGGGTATACTGATAGATTCCATGAACTGGCTAGGTTAGTCCCTCACTTGGTAACCCCTGAAACCAAGCGTATTGATAAGTACATTCGTGGGTTGGTCCCACAGGTTCGTAGTATGGTTCGAGCTACTGAGTCGATGACTATCCAAAGTGCAATCCAGAAGGCTGGGGCACTAACTAATGAGGCGGTTAGGAGTGGGGTACTCTCGAAGACAGGTGAGAAAAGGAAAGAGGAAGCTGAAACAAGTAAGCAGGTTGGTTCTGGATTAGACAAAAAGTAGGCAAGAACTAGGAAGGGATACGTAGCAGCGAATCATGTGGTTACGACCACTCCGGTCGTGGCAGGAAACACATACGAGAGGGAGTATGATGGTCCTTATCCTAGGTGTGTTAAGTGCAACTATTATCATTCTGAGCAGGTCACGTTTCGTATGTGTTTCAAATGTAACCGACCTGGTCACTTTGCTAGAGAATGTCGGGCAGTGATTACCAGGCGACTCCAATCCACTCGGTTGGCACATGGTACAGTCGTAGGGCATGTTATGAGTGCGGAAGTACGGATGTGTCCCAAGTTGAACAGGGCACTCGATCAAGCTGGGAACCGATTGACTATTGAAGGAGGCCAAGGGCAAGGGTAAAACAGGAATTCAGCTAGAGGAAAGGCATTCACCATGAATGCAAACAAGGCGCGTCAAGACCCGCACGTCGTAACTAGTACTTTTTCTCTTAATGATCACTATGCTACTACTTTATTTGATGCTGGCGTCGATTTCTGTTTTGTGTCCACCGAATTTGCTGAATTGTTGAATGTTAAGCCTAGTAAGCTTAAACCTAGTTATGTGATTGAGGTAGCTGGTGGTAATGAGGTAGAGGTTGACAAGGTTGTTCGTGGGTGTACTTTAGTGTTAGAGGGTATTCCTTTTATGATTGACTTGATACCTTTTGGGCATGGGAGTTTAGATGTGGTTGGTGAGGTAAGTAGCTAAATCTCGGGATGAGATTTCCCTAAGGGGGGGATGATGTAGCAACCGTGATTTTAGCAGGTTAGTTTAATTGTTAGTTTCGACCATATATCTTTTGCTTTGTGTGACTTAAGTGTTTTGTGTGTCATATGTGGGTTATACGTGTGTTTTGATACCAAATCCTTTGCGTGACCTTTATTGATGTAATTTGATCAGTGTTGGTTTTGGTTAATTTCATTTCGTTCACGTTGATGACGTGGAAATGACTTGTATGGTTTTGTGTTTCGCGGTTGTTGTGTAGTGAGTTTCGTTCAAGTTTTTTTTACTGATAATAAGTTAAGCGGTGTTCGGTTTTATGGGCTATATTAATAATAAGTGTGGAAACTCTATTTTTGGAAACTTAGGTTTTGAAATGATTATTATTCTAGTTGTCGTAAAACAAAGGTTTATCGCGTAAGACGTTAGGTTTCGATATAGGCTTTTATAAAATACAAAACACAAGGTTTTAAGTGTAATAATTAGTGTAGTAAAAAAAATTATATATATGTATATGTATGGACGATTTTTGGGGGAGGGGGAGGGGAAGGAAACCAATTTTAGTCCAAATATAACTCTTAATTAAGGAGGTTATCTAGAAGGGTTTTAGGGTAGTATAAGTACAAAACCAAAACACCCTCACCCTTTTTTTTTAGAATAGTCGACCAACACAAGGAAAAAAAAAGTTAAGGTTTCACTATTTTGAAGAAAAACAAGCTTAAAGTAGGTCCAGTTATTCCTAATTCATTTAATTATTGATTTGAGTCATGTAATACAAGTTATGGTGGATTAGGGTTTACCTTAAAATCTGTAATTTAATATTGTAAGACATGTTAGGGTCATTAATTTGTGATTTTATGATGATTGGTGAAAGAATTAGAGTTTAGAACATGCGAGTTAATGAGTTAAGTTCGGGCAAATTTTTAGGGTTGTAGTAAAGCGACGTTTTCTCATAAATGGTAAAGAGTTAATTGATGATTCTTGGGTCTAAACAGTAGTTCAGAGATTCTTCGTTCTAAAAAGTCTAGCCTCGATTGATTTCGAGTCCGGGAAGTGTGTCAAACGATTTTTGTAAGAAAAGGTGTCAAAGCTGTTAAACCGGGACAAATTTCTGGGGAAGTTGAGTTTTATGTATTCTTTGACTTCCACTCGAAGGATAGCTGTTAATAAGTTGTGCAAGTATGAATTTCTGGTCAAAACATTTTGGTGTGCGTGCAGCTTCGACTCTGGATAGTTTTGCTGTTTTGATTTTCTAGAGGATACTTGTGTGTGTTTTAGTTCATGGCTTTCTGGGAGTGGCTTGTACACTCATGAGGGACCATGGTAAATTTTGGTGTAAGTTGTGGAGTTCTTTTGGTCGTTATTTTATTTGGGTAAAAATACCCTAAAAATCTACGTTTGTTGGTAAAAAGTAAATAAGAGATTTAGTGAGTGTAAGCGATTAGTAGTGTTGGGTATGGAGTCGAGGTGACCCATGGTGGTTAATAGAACCCTTAGACATCCATCATATGTTTGTTACATGGACTTAAGATTTTGGCTTGGTCGCGTGTAACGTGGTTCGATTTTTGATTGTTTAGATTTGTGTTAGATTTTTGTGGAAGCTGCGGAGTTTTCAGGTGAGTTTCATAGTCCCATTTTTCTTTGTTTTGAACTTGGGATGGAAATGATACTTGTGTTGAATTAAGTTTTAAGTAGCTGTGATTACGTGGTTTAATTAATGCATGGACTTGTAAGTGGTTATTGTGTGCATACTGCATGTTATGTTTCTTTCTGTGTGGCTGTACTGTGTGATTCCAATTGGAGGGTATCTTTGTTACCCACTATTCATCTGTGTTGTTCCAATTGGAGGGTGGTGACTCTACCCAATATTTTTCTGTGTGATTCCGATCGGAGGGTAATGATTACCCAATTATGTTGAACTTGGATCATGGGCACGTTCCGCCCCGTTGATGGTTGTTGTTGAGATTGCATGTTAGTATAATGATAGCTATCTTACTATCTTGCCATGTTTTGTTATCACAGTAAACTTTACGGAAAGGGTTAGATTTTGTGTATTAAACCTATGAACCTCACCAACTTTATGTTGACGTTTTTAAGCATCATTTTCAGGTGAGTGTCATAATAAGATAGAAGGAAGCGAATAGGCGAAACCATAGTTGCATTTGAAGATGTTTATCTTTTATGTTTTGGATTATGACTTTATTTTGGATTTTGGATGCGATACATTGTTTGTTTACGTTTAGTAATTTATGTCTTAATAAAGACACCTTTGGAGTTTATTTTCGTTTGTTTTGGGTATTGTTATGGCACTTTGTGTATACACAATACTTTATTATTATGCATGTAGAAATTCTCTATTTAGACGGCAAGTGTTGTGATGATATCCATGAAGTTACACTCGCGCTTCCGCCTTGGCGAGGTGTGAAAACATATGTCATGCGTCCTTGGGCTCATAAAGGATAGTGCTCTACTCTCATGTGTGTTCTCCACTGTGCTATGTCAGAATCGTACCTCTTATCCATTAGCGACAGTTGTAACAGTTGTGTCTTTGTACACGTATTATGCTACTTGAAAGGAGTTGCCAGGCCTAGTTTGGCGTTCTAGTCAGTGTTGATTTCGCGAACTATTTTGTGCTTGATTTGAGCGTGTGATTAGTAAACACTGGGCTATTAATAATGATACGATATTAGTTTACAAAAACAATTGTAATGAACAATTTGTATTGCGGTTATCCTAAATTACCAATTTAAATGTTTAAGATTGCGTGGTATAAATTATATGATTATTGCGTTTTTTAAATTTATAGATATTCAAAAGTGTTTGATAAGTCATCACATATATGATCCAAATGTCACTTGACTGCATATAGATGGTTATGCCATGGTAAGCTGGTTACATAAAACCTTCCGTGTCCGTGTTTTACTTTACACGTGAAAATGGTAGATAACAATTTTAAATTTAAAAGAAAAATGCTATTTCATCTTACAAATTTTTTCTACTTATCCTCCTACTCATAGAATTTTGAAAAATGTCAGAATTGACGGTTTGAATGCAAAAAGAAAATAAGTGGGAAAAAATATATAAAAGTGTTGTTCCCTATTCACTATCTTAAAACAGTTAAGTATTTAAAAACAAGTTAATAGTGAATTTATGACTGATAAGATGTAAGTAAAACACACTGAATAATTTTCAACATAATATTCTTTATTAAATATAAATCAAACAAGAATACATTACCCAAGTACTTGTGGAATAGTACTTGGGATTGAAATGACAAAGGGTGTAACTCCTCACGAAGCTCAGGCTGAGTCTAAGCACAACTACAAGTACCCACTGAGCTATCTCAGGGATTAAGTTGTATTTGGAGGAGTGAAAGATGGCTTGTGTGTATGTGTGTTTTTACAATTCACAAGCTTAAATCTTTCACTCCATCTCTTATGCTATTTATACAAGTATGAGTTTTTAACTTTTTCCTAAGCGACAAACTGACAATTTACAGAAGACAAAATACTGATGTATTTTGTCTCTGTTTACAAAGACAATATTAAGTAAGAGACAAGGCTGCTTTCCAAAGGTCAGTGATGATACTGAGCCTGATTGTTTGCCATTCAGGAAAAGTTGACTTTGGTTGATAAGGACTTCGTCTTATCTGATTCAAACTTATCCCGCCTTATCCCGCTCATTCTTCAGTCTTCATATCCTTCAGTCTTTTACTTCAGTTTGTCTTCAGTGTAAGTAGCTGGAGAGGAGTTTTAGGGATTCAGTGAGTTATTGTCATCACTCACTGAATCCACCATCTTCTTCTTGACTCAGCCTTCACCCTTTAAGTTCCGCCTTACTGAGTGGAGAGACTTCTTCTTCGCCTCTTACTGAGTATCCTGAAGATGGCTCACTGAGAGACTATGCACTCAGTGACCTGTTAGTGTTTAATAGTCTAAACACTTAGGATATTTTCTATTCAAATCCTAGATTAAGGGGTTTGGGTATTTACTGAACCCAACAGTCTCCCTTATTTGGATATACAAATAGCCTAAGTGTTTGATCAGTGTAAGTGAGCAAATGGCTTCTTCTTACACTGAATGTACTAATGAATACAATAAAGAACACTGAGTATTTTAACAAAACATACATCTTTTATTGATCACATTACATGGTTCCTATCACTAGTACAATGATAAAAGATAATGATGTCATTTAATATGGATCCACAGTGCTTCAAGCTTGACTTTCTTTGTGATGAGTGTTTCTTTGTCAGGGTGCTCATTTATCTTTGCGTTTAAGTCAGCACAGAACCTGATGTTTGCTGGAGTCTGAATTTGAGAGGCCACTGGTATGTAGCTCAGCATTGTAGCCACTCCAGCCTGATCAATGTCACTCCACCTTTGGAATGCTGGGTTTCCATAGACATCAATGAAAAACAGTCCTCTTTCAGGCTCTTCTATTACAAGACAGTTGACAAACTTCACACCTTCAGGTAGCTCCCTGTTGCATTCAAGTCCAGGCACTTTGAACTCAGGCTGGAACTTAACCCTCTTCCTTTTGCCCTGTGATGACTGAGGTTGAGATCCTTGTGGTGCGGTTAAGGCAGGCTGAATCCCCAGTTGTGTTGGTGCATCCCTCACTCTTTCATACCTTTTGCTGAGCATTTTCATCAGCTCCTTAACCACCACATTCTGAGTCTTTTCAATTATTGGACCAAGCTCATCGAGTTCAGTGATCCCAAAGTCAGTGAATTTCAGGGGATCATGAACCTCGAAGTGTCTTTTATCATCCCCCTGTAGACATTCATTGCCAGTGGTTTAGACTTGGGGATGATTCTGACATCATCGAGTTTCTTAGGCAGCCTTCTGCTTGTCATTGACCAGTTGTAGTGGTCAATTCTTCCTTTCCTGATGGCTGCAGCTTTCCTGTTTCTTTCTTCCAACTGCTTTCTCATTTCAGCCATTTGAGCTGCCTGAGCATCTTTGAACTTTTTTCCTGCCTGACCCTTTTGAAGCTTCTTTGGATCAATTCCCATATTCTCAGCTTCCTCAGCAACGACTTGTACCAGTGCTTCTTTGCTCTTTCTCTCTTCCTCAGCTAGTTTCTTTTTTCTTTCTTCCTTTGCAAGATAGGCACTTAGCTGTTGTGGTGTGAGCAGGTACTCAGTATTGTTGATCATGTAAGGGATCTTCTCAGGCTCAGGAGTTTGCATTATGCCTTTTCCTTATCCTGGCCTGAGGAAGATGATGCTACCAAGGGTGGTGTTGTTGTTGTTATGGGTGTAGTCACTGTTATTGTTGTTGTTGTTGTTGCTGAAGATGTTGGTGGCACTGATGAAATTGGTACAGCAGAGACTGGTTGAGCTGGCTCCCCCTCAGTGTGAGAGGAAGTCTCTTTAGTGGTCTTCTCCCCCTCAACTGTTGCCGCAACATGAGTGAGAGCAAGAGTTGCTTCGGATACTGGGGGAGTTTGAGTGGCTTGACCTTTGAAGGCTTGATAAATTTCAGTGACCATAGCCTTGATGTCAGTAGTATCCTGCTGAAGACTGGTGACCTGTTTCTCCAGATTAGCCTGAGATAATTCCAAAGCAGTCATTCGTGGCCCAAGATTCCAAGCCATTGAAGATGATGCCTTAGCCAGAGTGGTCACCTGAGCATCTAAGGAACCCAGTGTTGCCTGAAGAGACTGAACCGAAGACTGAAGACCCTGAACATTGGCAGACTTTAGCATGTTGATTAGTTCAGTGAGGTCTGAGGAATTCTTCAAGTAAGCCTCAGTAGCCTCCATCACTTTTGAGTTGAGTGATGGGTCTTCTTTGACCGAGTCCCTGATTTCATCAATCTTTGTCCCACAGCCCTGAAGATGCTTTAGAAATTTGACCAAGTTGTCATCGAGTCTATGAAGATGTTGGTACATAAGATCCCTGTGTTCATCAGTGTTAGCATTGAAGGTGAGCACATCAGACTTTAGATCAGCATAGCTGGCAACAGCTTCAATGTGTTGATCCCACAATGTTTCCGTGACCCCAGAATATAGCTTCCTTGAAGCTTTTGTGATCCACTGAACCAGTTGTCTTTCAGTCAGTGGAAGAACATGTCAAACCTCTTGAATTCATCAGAGGATGAAGAGTCTGAGGAAGCAGAAGAGTTATCATCAGCTTGAAAAGATGACTCCTCAGGCTTGATCAGGCTGAGATTCTTGTTCATGTGGTTGATGTCACACCCCCAAATTATCTGTTTTGCAGCGGAATGGAATACCTGGGGGATGACTATCATAGCATCAAAGTTACAGTTATATCGAACGACCTAAAGTGTCGTTTTGAAAATACCGTTTGATTAAGTAAAATAATCAGAGTTTACAAAACATAGGTCCCAAAAGATTTCCAATGTACCAAAATGAGTTTGTTACAATCAAACGATAGTTAAGTGCATAAAACATATGTGAGACGCGTCGTCATCGCGACTCTATGATAAGTCCACATGCATGCCATGAAGTGAATGCCTTAGATACATGAGATAAAACATGCTAAAAGTGTCAACACAAAGGTTGAGTGAGTTCATAGAGTTTGGTTGAATTGTAAAGCCTTTAAAGAACGTTCATGCACGTTTCATATAATATGAAAACTCTTAAGAGAGAGACTAAGTTCTGGGTCATTGAGTATAGTCCACAAAGCAAAGGCGTTGTAAATCCACTCAGTTCCAAGTTCCGCCCATACAAAACTTGCAACCTGTGTGTTCACAACCCATTGCACAAAATATAGTGTGTCTAGTAGTCAAGTATACGTTGTCATAATAGTTCACAATATAGCACCACGTATATAATAATGTATGCCAGGCAAAGCCCCTAGAATAAATAATATGCGTTCCATAACATAGTGAACGAGAGGTTGGCCGACCTCTAATAGCGCTATCCATACTACCTACTGATAGGAGACTAACAATGTGAATGTACGAACGGTACATCATACAACTATTATAAACAATTAAGAACACTCCGAACATGGGAGAATTTGCACACTCCACCAATAAGGCGAGAACTGGTATTGCTCCGTTCACATAGGGAGACTTTGCACACTCCACCAATAAGGCGAGAATTTAGATTGAGAACGCTCCGTTCACATAGGGAGACGTTCTGCTCCGGACCGGGGAGGTTTTAGGTTGCTCCGAACAAGGGAGACTTTAGGTTGCTCCGAACAAGGGAGACTTTATGTCAAGGACGTACGGTCCATTAGGTTCAAACAAGTCATAAGTTCATAATTAAGTTCAAGTGTTCCATTCAAAAGTTCGTAATTAAGTTCAAAAGTTTAAGGCGAGTTCAAAAGTTCAAAACAGTCAAAGAGCTCAAAACATATCAAATGGTTCAAAGTAGTCAAAGTGTTCAAATATATGTTAAAGGTTCCAAATCAATTTAAAAGAGTTCAAATATATATGTCGAAAGGTTCAAATAATAGTATTCATAACATAGTGATCAATTTAGTTCGGGCATAATCTACTTACTAGCATAAGTAGTGAGACAAGAGTTATTTAAGTTCATATAAGTGTAAAGTAAAAGCAAGTAGTTGAGCATGTATCTCCCCCGAAGAGTTTATAAAACAATTAAACGAGTAAAAGTGGGGCTACGAACTCACCTGATACAATGATTATGATGACAAAAGTAGATACACTGAAATGAGGTGCGATCTCTATCTGCAACCTAATATGAATGATATGTTCTAATGTAAGCCATGAAACAATGTCGTGCATGCAAATTCATATGATATCCATACCACTTGTACATTTTTGAAAATAAAGTTTATCGTCGAAATATACGTTTATGACATCTCGTCATGTTATAAAATACTTTACAAGTACTTACGTTGAAACATCATCCTACAATAGTCGTTAAGTGATAAATCAAGAAATATACTTTTTTCGTCGCAAAATAATGTACTTTGATAATTCGTGAAAGTGGCTAAGTGGCCTCGAAAAGCTAGTCGTAAAATAGTGAATATCGAGTGTTAGGAAACAAACTCAATGATTTTAAAAAGCTTGTATCATTATCTAAAAGTCATAACACTGAACTTTTATCCATACGAGTTCCGATCATAAAGAAAAATAATGGTGAAGTGAGGTAGTTGAGCTAAAAATGTAGTTTATGGGTAGTTTTCGGGAAAGTTTGAGTGGTCGTATTTTACTCGTTAGAACTCCGTTTGAGGAACGGCTGGTCATTTTGGAAAATAGGCCGGGTGAACTAACTTTTACTCAGAGATACTATTTTACCAAAACCAACTCGATCATCGAGAAAAACGGCTCCAAACATGGGTACCCGAAAAGACAGTTTCAACACTTAGAAATATTTTAGTAAAAGCTTATGGAAATAAGTAGTGAACGTCGGTTTTCAAATGCTTGTATCTCGGTCATTATAAACTCGTTTTCTACGTTTTATATATCCTTGATTTCGTGTTAATATATACTAATATTTTTTTGATAAGTCGACTCCTCTAGTTTACGTTAAAAACTCATTTTTGTCCTTAGAAAAACCCTTAACAGCATGTACATTTTCAGAAAATAGTTTTCGTCGTTAAACTTGAAACTAGCGTAACTTCTTCGTTATAAATCCGTTTTAACACGTTCAAATGGCCACGGTTTCGTTTTTAAATCTATTTTCTGAATATCTATACCAAAATAATCCCCAGCCTACTGAAATTTCCTGATTTTACAAAACGTTACAGCCCTTAATTATAAGTTGTCCAAAATGATTTTTCTAGTGTAATACTTGTTCTAAACCCTTCCAATCAACACCAAAACTATTCTAAACCTACCATACACCTTCTTATGGTGTCATGGGTTCCTAAACTTCATCAACAATGATAGGTTTCATAGGAATAATTATAGGATAGTTTAAACTAATATTAGGTAATAAAAACAAATAAAAGTGGTATGAATCATAGAATACTTGCATGTTTTTGTACTAAAATGATAAAATAGATCAAGAATATGAGTATGAAAGTTATGATAATATGTAAGCTTACTTGGATGATTTAGTGAAAAAGATGAAAGAAACCTTAGTGAAACCTTGAGATTATTAACTAAAACCCTTTAGTAACACACAAGTGCACTTAAATGATCTTGATCTTGACAAAGATAATGATCTTGGTCTTGGTTTTGATGTTGGCCGAACCCCCATGGATGAGCAAGAGAGTGTTCTTGCTTTTTCACCTTAGAAATATTTAGTTGTATGTGTTTATTTTCTTGAAATCAAATGCAAGTATAGGAAATATCTAGCCACAAGGGCATTTTGGTCATTTAGGTGGACAAATCAAAGTTGGTAACTCTTATGACAAAGGGGGGGGGGGCATCAATAAAAGGGGTGCAAGGATTTGTGTGATTTTAATGAATAAATGCATTTAAAGTTATGTATAATGTATATTTTGTACATATAATTAGGTATTAAGTGTAGCGTTAGCTAGAAATCGATTTTAACGGAGTAAAATAAAATATATCGAGGTCATAAAAATTATAAAAATGCATTTCTCGCAAGTATTGAGTGAATAAATAATTGTCGATTAGAATTTACGAAAATCGTCGTAAATATATATATATATATATATATATATATATATATATATATATATATATATATATATATCACATTTTATATACTAAAATAAATTCAAAACATCGGATAAACTAATAATATAATTTTTATAGTCTTAGAATGAGTATAAAAATATATCAGGACAATTGTTGGAAGTGTCGGATCAATTATCCAAAATTAAATGATCGTGCGATAGCGTTTATTTAATAGAAAAATATATGTTACTGAAATATGCAAACCCATGCATGAACTAATATGAAAATGATGTTACGGATGATATGTAGACTAACTCTAGTCTATATGAAGTGTTCTCAATGATGTTTCATGAATGCGCAACTTAACCCTTACAGTTACGCGAATTTGATACTCGTAAACCTAGTTTACAAAAAATGATGAATAAAAATCATGAATATAAATTTTTCTCCGGGAGTGAATAGTGTTTTGTGAATAGTAAAATTTTGAAATAACCTCTCAAAATATCATATCGACTTAAAAAATGATGAATAGTAAAATGATGAATAGCAACCGATGAATAGTAAATTCCCGAGATGAATAGTAAATTTTTTTAAATTTTGCAAAATGACCGGTAATTGAGAATTGTGACAGTTGAATCTCAGCGTCCATGTCTTCCCCTGCTGAAAGTATTTCATCGTCACTGTCAGCAAGTTCATCATCAGAAAATAGGATATCAGCGACATCAACAACAGTTAACAAGGTGGTGGTGATGGGTTCTGTATCAACAGGTGGTATTAATCCCTCTGAGTCTTTGTCCCCCTTTGACCCCTCAGACACTGATGGGTTTTTCCCAGTGTCTTCGCCGGAGTCAGGATTGGTGGTGGGTTCCGTATCGGCGGGTTGTTTCTTTCCCTCCGAGTCTTTGTCCCCCTGTGACCCCTGAGACACTGGTGGGTGTTTTCCAGTGCCTTTGGCGGAGTCAGTGGCAGTTAGATCCCTATCAGCGGGTTGTTCAGTTCCCTCTGAGTCTTTGGGATCATTCAGTTGGCCCTCAGACAAAAGCTGGGATTTGCGAATGTCATCCTTAGGCGTTGTGGAAGGCGCTCCCCTACCAGTGGGTTGTATGTTTCCCTCTGGATCTTGGGGAGTAGTAGTTGGGACCAAGGGCACTGATTGTGATTTATCAGTGTCCTTCGTTGTCACCGGGGTGGATGTTGTTTGGTCTCCAGTGGGCGGCAGATCAGTATTGGGCATCTTTTGCCTTTTGGGCTGTGTTCCTGAAGCCTCAGGGCCCTGAGACTTGAGTTTGGTCTTAGTCCCAGTCTGAGACTTCCCCTTTCTCTTTTTAGGAGCAGGGTTATGAGACACTGAGTCCCTCTGGTTGTTTACAACAACCATATGGGCCGTCAATTCGATATTAGTGACAAGGGATGGGTCCTTTTGAAAACTAGATTGACTCAGGATGCCAGGTAGAGCACAATATTTTTGTTCCTGAGGATAATTGCAACCCAGTAACACTTGTAAAGCACATGAGACAAACCTAGGGTACAAAACGTATTTCGCCCTAGTTTTGCTCAGTAGCTTGGTTACGAGATCACTGTAAATAATCTCCCCTATGTCGACAGTGACCCCATTCATCAAGCAGTATGCCACCATCAACTGAATAGAATTAACTTGTTTAGTGGATGAGTGGTTCCCGCCGAGAACCTAAATCACAAAAGTGAACAGGATCCTCCAAACCACAGGAAATGAACTCTTGGTGACTGAGGTCTTGTCCAAAAATTTTGGATCCAAAACGATTTGTTTTAACCCATCCTTCACTGTGGAGGGTTCAGGATGGGCAACATAGACTCCATTATTGTAGTCTAACCCTGTAGAAGTACAAAATGTTTTATAGTCCAGGGTGACTGATCTTTCCCCGTTAAAAAGACTGAACTTAATGAGATACTCCTTGAGTGGTCTTAGGTATGTCTCATTAGTTGAGGGTGTCGGGTCATAGGCCATGGCTGTTGCCCAAAACTCCCTGAGGAGGTTTTGGTATAGTATAGAGGGACACTGAACAAAGGCCGTTTTCAGTGGGCAGTTGAATAAAAATTTCATTATGTCCTTATAAGCTGGGACATTTTGGGGGTATTCAAAATTGCCTATGACATTGTTGGTTTTAAATTCAACATTACTGAGATCCCCTACCCACTGTGGTGCAAACTGAAGAGATTGTGTTCTAGCCATTTCCATTTAAAGATTTTTAGGGTTTTGAAAGAATATTTGAACTAGAACAATCAAAGAGTTTTAAATCTCTCAAGTTTGTGATGAAAAACTTTTGTAAATGTTTACAGAGAAGGTTTTTCAGAAAAAGGTTTGAAGAACACAAATATTTCTTGGTTTGAAAGAGTATTTTGACAACGTTTTGTTGCAGAAATACTTTGTGTGTTTTAATGATTTTGTGAGGGGTATTTATAGAGTGATGAGAGGGGTAGTTTATGCACAAATGTGGATTTGTAAAGTCAGTTTTTGAAAAACGTTTTGAATTTCCACATTTAATGCCACCACTCCACTACCCGCAGTAAAATCCCGGTTTTCAAGGAACAGTTGCAGTGCACAGTAAAAGTGCATTTTGCAACAATAAAATATCCACAAGATATTTCATGTGAGAGGGGGCATTTAATGCCAAGTGGGATGAGGTAAGTTTTAGGGACCCCTGACAGTAAGATAGAGAGACATATATTCCTATATTTAATTGGTGTGTTTACCAACCTAGGACATTTAAGTAACTAATACTTGGTGCATTTAGTTACTCATTCAATGCTCAATATCAAGAGTCAGGGTCCCTGAATGAGTCTTACTCATTCAGTGAGAGGGTTATTTTTGAGGTTATGTTCAGGGAGGATGAATCAATTTAGGGAAAACTTACTAAGATTGGGATTGGTTTTCAGGTTGCTGACTTTCAATGTCTAGCATTTCCAATTCAGCTTTCAGTCTCCTGAAGGTAGGTTCATCTAGGGTTTGGTGAAGATATCAGCAAGTTGATATTCATTAGGGATGAAATGAAGCTCTATGTCTCCTTTCATTATGTGGTCCCTGATGAAATGATATATGATATCAATGTGTTTGGTTCTTTGGTGAAGGACAGGGTTGTTGGAGATTGCAATGGCACTAGTGTTGTCACAGAAGATGGGTACCATTTTGTAGTGGATGTCATAGTCATTGAGTTGACTTTTCATCCATAATACATTGGCACAACATCCTGCAGCAGCAACATACTTAGCTTCGGCTAAAGACATAGCCACTGATTGTTGCTTTTTAGTACTCCAACAGACCAGTTTTCCTCAAAGAAATTGACAGGATCCTGAGGTACTTTTTCTGTCCATGTTGTAGCCAGCATAATCAGAATCAGAATATCCTTTGAGGTCAAACCCTGAGCACTTTGGATAGTAGAGTCCAAGGCTTGGAGTTCCCTTCAGGTATCTTAGTATTCTTTTGGCTGCAGTGAGATGGGATTCTTTGGGATTGGACTGATATCTTGCTATTAGACAGACTGAGAATTGTATGTCTGGTCTGGAAGTAGTGAGATACATCAGTGAGCCAACAATCCCTTTGAAATGGGTTTGATTGACTGATTTGCCAGTGAGATCAGGTCCAAGGTTGTTAGGAGGGACCATTGGTGTCTTCACTGAGGCACAGTCAGATATCCCATATTTCTTCAAGAGATTTCTGGTGTATTTCTCTTGACTGATGGAGATTCCTTTATCAGTTTGCCTGATTTGTAGTCCAAGGAAGTATGTGAGTTCACCCATCATGCTCATTTCAAACTTCTTTGTCATCAGTTTTTCAAACTGTTTGCAAAGAGTGTAGTTTGTTGAGCCAAAGATGATGTCATCAACATATACTTGGACCAGTATCACATCTTGTTTTGTCCTGTAGATAAACAATATGTTGTCTATCTTTCCTCTGACAAACTTTTTTTGAATCAGGAAGGCTGAGAGAGTTTCATACCATGCCCTAGGAGCTTGCTTTAGTCCATAAAGGGCTTTATCAAGCTTGCAGACATAGTCAGGGAATTCACTACTCTCAAAGCCACGAGGTTGCTGAACATACACATCTTCCTTGAGTTCACCATTCAGGAATGCACTTTTTACATCCATTTGGTAAACTTGGAAGTTCATGTAGGTAGCATATGCAAGGAAGATCCTGATGGCTTCCATTCTTGCAACAGAATCAAATGTCTCGTCATAGTCAATGCCTTCTTGTTGACTGTAACCTTTGGCTACAAGTCTGGCTTTGTTTTTAATGACAGTGCCGTTTTCATCAGTTTTGTTTCTAAAAACCCACTTCATTCCTATGACAATGACATCCTGAGGACATTTGATCAAGGTCATGACCTTGTTTTCATCAAACTGTTGAAGTTCTTCTTGCATGGCCTGAACCCAGCTTGGGTGTTTTAGAGCCTCAGTGACACTTTTAGGTTCTATTTCTGATAGGTAATCAGCATATAAACATTCATTTGCTGAAGTTGCAGTTAGTTTAGCAGTCATGCTTCTTGTAAGCATGCCCTCAGTGGGTTCACCAATGATGTTTACAAGCTCAATGTCCTGAGATTTTGTCCACTTACTTTTTGGTCTAGGATCTGAGCTTGAAGAGGTCACTGGAAACTCAGGAGTGAGTTCAGGTGCAGGAGCCACAGAATCATTAAGATCATCCGTTGAGATGTCTTGTTCAGGTTGGGGTTCTTGAATCACAGGTTCCTGAACATTTGGTTCAGTGTTACCTATCCAAGTGGGGACTGATTGATTATCAATGAATTCACTGATAGTTGGTTGGGGCAGGTTGTGAGGTAAGACATAATATGAGATGTCAGCATCAGCTTGGTATGAGGAATTGATTTCAGTGTTATACTCATCAAGAGGATATCTTGATGAGTTATCAAATCCTATTTCCTCCACTGAGGTGTTGGTGAACCTGATGCTTTCATAACTCTCATCAAAGGTGACATGAAAGGTTTCCTCAACTTGTTATCTCCTTGTGTTAAATACCCTGAAGGCTTTGGAGATTAGTGAGTAACCTAGAAAGTATCCATCATCAGCTTTAGCATCAAACTTGCCTAGATGATCCTTGTGGTTATGAATGAACACAGGACATCCAAACACATGAAAGTAGCAGATATCAGGAAGTCTACCTTTGAATATCTCATATGGGGTTTTGTTATGTCTTTTGACAATGATTGACTTGTTTTGAGTGTAACAGGCTGTTTTGACTGCTTCAGTCCAGAAATGTTTTGATAGAGCTGAGCCATTTAACATAGTTCTTGCAGCCTCAATGAGAGTTCTGTTTTTCCTTTCAGCTACCCCATTTTGTTCAGGGGTGTAAGGAGATGAAAATTTTTGGGAGATTCCCTTTTCATCACAGAAATTCTCAAGCTCTTCATTTCTGAACTCAGTACCATTGTCATTTCTGATTTGTTTAACAGTAATGTCCTTCTGGTTTTCAATGTTCCTGATGAATGACATTATAGTATCAGCTGCCTGACTCTTTTTGGAAAGAAAGTATACCCAAGTGTATCTTGAAAACTCATCAACAATGACAAGTGTATACTTCTCATGCTGGATTGATCTAGGACTGACTGGTCCAAAGAGATCCATATGCAGGAGGTGAAGGCAGCTTTTGATTGAGAAATTTTGTTTTGTTTTGAAAGATGCTCTTTGGTGTTTGCCTTTTTCACAGGCTGAGCATGGTTTATCTTTTGCAAAAACCAGTGATGGTAAGCCAAGGACCTTGTTTTGTTTTGCCAAGCTGTTGATGTTTTTGAAATTTAAGTGTGAGAGTCTCTTGTGCCACAGCCAGTTGATAGTTTCAGTGGCTTTGGCAAAGAGACAAGTTCCATTTTGAGAGAGTGTTGACATGTCTAAGACATAAACATCATCTCTTCTAGGAGCTATCAGAACAACTTCTTTGTTGGCATTGAAAATGGTGCCTTATTTGTCATTGAATTGCACAATGTACTTTGCATCACAGGGTTGACTGACACTGATGAGATTATATTTGAGACCATTGACATAAGTTATTCTAGAGAAAACTATTCATTGCAGTATACTGAACCGTAACCTTCAGTGGGACATGATGAGTTATCACCAAATACTACCTTGGGTCCTAGTTCCTTTACATATTTGTGCAGATACTCCTTAACACCAGTCATACTTCTTGAGCATCCACTATCTAGACGCTAAATAGGCTCCCTGGCGTGTCTCTGCACAAATAGTAAACTAGATTAGTTTCTCTTGCTGACCCACATACTAGTGGGCTTGGGCCTAAAGGTCTGTTTGAATTTGGCAATTGACTCATGGTCAGTGGTTGAGTGCATTGTGCTACCACAGGTTTTGCATTTAGAGACTGATGATGACTCAGTGATTTTGGGTTGCTTGGAACTTATCCTTGCATGGATGACACTGTCATGCTGGGATGTCTCATGAGCTGGATTTTCGCAAATATCACAACATGTGTTCACGAGACAATCATCCTGATGATGATCATTGAAGCCACATTGTAGGCAAGGAAGAAAAGGTTTTGCTCTATACTTGTGAGCTGATTTAGAGGTTGAAGCATACTTATGACCAACTTTGGTATAGTTTTCTTTACTGAGTGAACTTACATATTGTAAGTGATCAGAAGTTCTGTGATCATCCTTTTTGCAGATCATGCAAAAAAGGATTCTATAACAGTTGTCAGTGGTATGACTGGTATAGTGGCATAGATCACACTTTTGCTTGGGTTTGGTGGTGGCTTTTGACTTTGAGGAACTAGAGGAGGCTAACTTTGTTTCCTTGATTGATTCAGGAACTCTTTCGATGGATTCCATCTTATCAGTTAGTTTCCTCACAAGTTCAGTCAGCTGCTGAATTTGGTCAGCTTCAGTGGGGACAGAGGATGTGGAAGTCTTAGTAGGGGGTAGATTCTTGTTCAATTGGTTTTGATGGTCCTTTTAGGATGCTTCTACCAAGTCCATACCTTTCTTTTGGTGAGTGTGGATTGAATTGTAATGGAGTAAGCTCAGAGCTCGGAGCAGCACCCTGAAGAGGTTCCAGGGGTGGAAGTGGTGCTTGAGATTCTGCTTCAGACTCAGAGATGTGTTCAGTACTACTGGGCACATCAGGGAGTCCAATCATGCTCTTTAGAGCTTGACTTTCAGGCTCTAGAATTCTTCCAGAATCGAAATTTGGAAGCTTACCATCAGGATTAACCCGTTCAATCCAATCACTGGGCTTGGGAATAGTCAACACATTGGTAATCATGCCACCAGACACAAATGGTTTGGGAGACTGGTCTTTGTTGTGAGAGTCAGTGAGATGACCTTCACCTATGACTCTCTTTTTGCTACTGGGGGCTCCCACAACATCAAAGACTCTTGGATTCTTAGCAGTCCAACTAGCAATGATATCCTTTTCTTTCTTAAGTTCATCTTGAAGAGCCTGATTTCTTTTAACTAATTCAGTGTTTTGAATTTGCAAAGTGATAGCCTTAAGCTTATTTTGTTTTAAAAGAAGTAGTTCATCCCTACACTTGTTTAGTTCAAAACTTAGCTTGTTATATTTTGAAAAAAGATTTAATCGTTGCTCTTCTACAAACTTAAGGTCAACATTGATATAGTTCATATAGGACTGGCAATCAGAGTCATCATCCATAGAAAGTAAGATATTTACCTTCTTCATTGTAATGTTGACCCACTCTCCATTCCTGACATGATTTTTCCCAACAACTAGCTTGTCCTCTTCTGAGAGGGCCATCAGTGTACTGACATGCACTATTTCATCATCAGATGAGACTGGCTCTTCATCCCAGTCGAAGGTTTCAGCAACAAGGCCTTTGTTTTTACCCTGCACAGATTGAACACTTTTTGTTGTTTCTAAGGGACTGGCCTCAAGCAATGCAAGCTTAGCTTTGACTTTCCTATACTTAGCTTCAAAATCAACGGTTTTGTTTTGATTAGATTTGTTTTGAAAATTTTGATGAGACTGATAGATTTTTGGTTGAAATTTGCTAAAGCCTAAGGACTGATTTGACCCTGATGGTTTATACAAGGGTTCAGAAATTGTTTTTGAAAAACAGTCTTTTGCAAAATGACCTCTTTTGTGACACTTAAAGCATTAAGTGTCCTCATTTGCTTTAGCATTTGAAAAACCTTTGTTTCTTTTTATAAACCTCCGAGAGTTAGCAAGGAGTGCCCTTTCCTGAAATTCAACGTTCAGGTCATTTAGGTACTCCTCACTTGATCTCTCATCAAGCTCATCATCTGAATTTTCCTGAAAGTCTTGTACCACACTGTTAGAATAAAAAGCAGTTGATATTGGTGTTGAAGTGGTGGTCAGGGATTTCTTGACTTCCTGAGACTTCTTTAAGCCAGGGTATCGTCTGTTGATGAGGTTTTCCTCATAGACAAATTTCTCATAAATTTCAGGAAGTTCAAGATTTTGAATATGATTGGCATTCCTAAGTCCCTGAGAGAAATTCAGCCACTTTTCAGGAAGACAATTGACAAAACCAACATTGATTTCATGTTTGGACAACTTAACAGCATCATTAGAAAGTTCATTTAACAAGGTTTTGTATCTGGTGTAAGTTTGAGACAGAGTTTCTGAGTCCTTAGCCCTGAAGGTGTTATACTCAAGTTTCAGGTCCATTATCCTGTTTTCCTTGGTATCAGATGGGCCTTCATGACTGTGGACCAGGTCATCCCAGGTTTGTTTAGCTGTACTACAGCTTATAACTGACTCCATAATATCATCAGGAAGACATGAAATGATGATACTTTTGAGTCTTTGATCCTGGTTGACCACTCTCCTCTCATCCTGAGTCCACTGAGCTTCAGGTTTAGGCAAACCTTCAGCAGTCTTTGGGATAAATGGACCTTCATTTATACACTTGATATAATAAGGTTCCATCCCAATCAAATAGCAAAGCATACGCTTTTTCCATATTGTTAAATTTACCAACTTCAAGTCTAGGGGCAACAGCTGAATAAGCTCCACCCTTTTTGTCGACTAGTTGGGGTGCATCAATTTCAGCCATAAGGATCCTGATTTAAAAACGTTTTAGAGCGGCTTGAAAAAAGTTTTATAATCAGCCTCGCTCTGATACCACTTGTTGTTCCCTATTCATTATCTTAAAACAGTTAAGTATTTAAAAACAAGTTAATAATGAATCTATGACTGATAAGATGTAAGTAAAACACACTGAATAATTTTCAACATAATATTCTTTATTAGATATAAATCAAACAAGAATACATTACCCAAGTACTTGCGGAATAGTACTTGGGATTGAAATGACAAAGGGTGTAACTCCTCACGAAGTTCAGGCTGAGTCTGAGCACAACTACAAGTATCCACTGAGCTATCTCAGGGATTAAGTTGTATTTGGAGGAGTTAAAGATGGCTTGCGTGTATGTGTGTTTTTACAATTCACAAGCTTAAATCTTTCATTCCATCTCTTATGCTATTTATACAAGTATGAGTTTTTAACTCTTTCCTAAGTGACAAACTGACAATTTACAGAAGACAAAATACTGATGTATTTTGTCTCTGTTTACAAAGACTATATTAAGTAAGAGACAAGGCTGCTTTCCAAAGGTCAGTGAAGATACTGAGTCTGATTGTTTGCCATTCAGGGAAAGTTGACTTTGGTTGATAAGGACTTCTTCTTATCTGATTCAAACTTATCCCGCCTTATCCCGCTCATTCTTCAGTCTTCATATCCTTCCGTCTTTTACTTCAGTTTGTCTTCAGTGTAAGTAGCTGGAGAGGAGTTTTAGGGATTCAGTGAGTTATTGTCATCACTCACTGAATCCACCATCTTCTTCTTGACTCAGTCTTCACCCTTTAAGTTCCGCCATACTGAGTTGAGAGACTTCTTCTTCGCCTCTTACTGAGTATCCTGAAGATGGCTCACTGAGAGACTATGCACTCAGTGACCTGTTAGTGTTTAACGGTCTAAACACTTAGGATATTTTTTATTCAAATCCTAGATTAAGGGGTTTGGGTATTTACTGAACCCAACAAAAAGAGAAAAGTATCAAAAGAGGACAAAATCTTTTTTGAGGTCTTTATCATGGTTATTTTTTAAATCAATTCCTAGAATGGTCATACTCAACTACTCAATTCCGCAACTTCACCCATTGCTCGACACGTGTTGGACACGTGTCAAATTTTGAGTGAAGTTGGACACTTGTCGAGTATTGAGTGGAGTTGCGGAGTTGGACACTTGTCGAGTATTGAGTGGAGTTGCGGAGTTGAGTAGTTGCGGAGTTGGACACTTGTCGAGTATTGAGTGGAGTTGCGAAGTTGGACACTTGTCGAGTATTAAATGGAGTTGCAGAGTTAGACACGTGTCAAATTTTGGGTGGAGTTGCGGAGTTGAGTAGTTGAGTATGAACATTTGGAGAATTGACTTAAAAAATGATCATGATGAGAATTTCAAAAAGGATTTTGGCCTCTTTTGATATTTTTCTCTATATAATGTTATTGTGTGTGTAGAAAGATTAGTAAAAAAATATTGTAAGAGACTTTAGCAATGCTCTTTTATGTCAAAAGTCTAACCAAATGTAATCTTTTTGGTAAATTCTCTTTTCTGGAAGCAGATCAATACATGCTATTTAAAACGTTAAATTTTACATATGAAGTAATCCTTTATAATACGTCCCAAAACATTTTTGACAATAAATCTTAAAAAGATTCTAATAAACAAAACATGTCATTTGCTTTCCATTTTAAAACACAAAGAGAGAGACACATATACCCTTCACTTTAAAACCTCTCTCTCTCTCTCTCAATCTTGTTTTGTCTCGATAACTGCTTTTGTCGTCCCCTCTTTTCTTGTCTTTTGATTAAATAAAAACAACTTTTTTTTTTTTTTTTTTACTTTTTATTTCTCTCTCTATATCTATACATTTATATCCCTCTATATGTCTTCACTTTCATCATGTCTTTATCAATCACAATAGTATGGAGTGTGGGAATATCCGGACTACATTTTTGACTCACAACTGTTTATTTACACCTTCTTGATATTTTAGGGTTCTTTAATACCCCCATTGTCTTTGCATGTTATTTTATGATTTGGGTTAACCCGACCCGTTTCTGATCTGGGTTTTGGCTTAAGAAAATACCCTTTTGAGGATTTTGTTAAAAGATTAAATCTTGATGGTTAATGAGCTTAAAACCATGGAATTAAGGGTTTTAAGGTGTTTTTTGGGGTTTAAGTTTTGATGAGGTGTGATTATTTTTTGTTAATTGTAGTCTAAGAAGATACCCTTTTGAGGATTTTGAAATTTTTTTGAAGCTTTGAAGGTTTCTGAGTTAAGTAGCTTGAAATTAAGGGTTTTTAGGATTTTTTTTTAAGGTTAAATTTGTTAAGTTTTAGGTTTTTTAGTTAAAATAAAATGGGGGTGGGTCCTGATTCAATAAAAACTAAGGTTTTGAATGTGGATAATGTGAAGGGAAGTAAGAAGAAAGATGGTGGTGATGGTGATGGAGATGGAGTAGTAACGGGGTGTTGGATTAAGTTTAAGTTATTTGGAAGGTGTATATCTTCAAGGGCTAAAGTTGAGAGCTCAATTAGTGGCAGCAGTACTCAATATGGTATGGTTTTTAAATATTTTATTTAGTCATTTCGTTATTTGATGTTATGCGTTGTTGAATTCTTATTGAGTATATGTGTATTAGTTTTAGTCTGTTTGTGAACGTTAATGGTGTGTTTCATTTAGTTCTAAGAGATTGTACTTGTATGGTTCCCTTTATTGAAGTTGTGAGTCCATGAAATGCAGTTTTAAGAGTGTAAACTCTTTGCAATCTGTGCGAGTGGAAGTATAAGTTGTTATCTAGTACAGTACATTTTAGGGTTGTGCGATTCGAGTGTGGGTATGTTAATTGCAAGTTTTTTAACGTTTGGATAACCTGCTGCCTAATCAAACTGATACTAGCTGCAAAAAAACAGCATATATGGATGCTACATCACAGTTACTTATATACCCTTGTGACTTGTTTCATTTATGATTTCTTGAATAATCGGGATTTGCTAGACACTAAACACCATTATGAGTGACTATTACAGCTTTAAGCAGTAAGAGCTTGTAACAGGGTCTGTTATTGCCTCCTCTAATTCTAATTATTCAGTATCACGTAATCACTTTCAAAATGAACATCAAGACGCCTCTTGTTAAATCCACTTTTTATAATAGAACTTTCGTTCCAACTTGAAATTTTGTTAAAATTAGTTCTTTAAGAGCATAAGGTACTGTGGCGTATATGCACGCCAAATCCGACGTGTCTTGGCTTTTGCCGCCGCCACCATAACCCCCCCTCCCCCCTTCTCTTTAGTGTGTTGATTTGGTGTGTGTGTGCAGGGTGATATGAAGAAGATGATGTTATTGTTTTTTTCTTGGGTTAAAATTTGATAGTTTAACTTTTTTTTTAATTGGGCTGTGTGGAGTGGGTTGTTGGACTACTATTTTGTATTATAAGATATGACAATTGATATGAACAAGTTAACTTTTTTTTCTTTTTTGTAACTTTTTTATAAAAATGTTATTTGTATTTTAATTTAATGAATGAAAAATTAGTTGGTTTGAAAAAATGGAGAATAAAATGGTGGGTCCCAAAAGGTGGAAATGGCTCAAGCCATGAGGAAGGGGTATTTTGGTGTGTCTAAAAGTGAGATGCTGAGGTGGCAAAGTGGCTTGAGCCACGGTACCTAGCGGCTAGCGCTCTAAGCTCCATTACAGGCTATCTAGTGATCAAAGGATTTAGCTGTGTGGTGGTGGTGAAACTGTGGTTGCAAATCGAGAACAAGAGTATCAATTTAGGGCCCAAAGATATGATTGTATCTCCCATTGGGGAACATAATTAAAGGGAAAGTGTATGTCTTTAATTTGGTATGACTGAAAAGGAAAGATTGCTTCCATCGTTAGAATTCTGTGTAATTACGGATTAGCTTATAGGTGTAGTTTGGATACATATATTAGTTTATTGTTTGAGTAGAAATGCACATCTCGGTATCTTCGTAAAGCATTATTATATCATGTATTACCGTGATAATAGAGTTTTGTACATGCATATGACACGAGTGTTATCTAGTTACAGTTCTAAGCCACTGGCACCAGGTTGGTAATCATATCTCAAAAAAAAGTTGGATAGATGACTCATATAGATCTAGTGCATAGTAATTGTGGTGCGGGACCGGCCATGTCCCCAACCTGAAAATAGATCTTGTTTGTTTAGACAAATTAAGTATCATTTTATATGTTTTTTATTTTTGATTGTTTTGTAAGTTCTAGACGCTGTTTGGCTGAAGGGTATGTAAATGCGAGATTGGGGTGTTAGGTTATAGCATGGGTGCAAAAGTAGGAATAAAACCCAAATTGCTTGTCTCAAATACACCAATATCCATAGCGATCCCTGACTGCAAACCAAGCATTACCCAAGTTTCAAATCACCTTGCTTTTGGAAACCATCAAACCACAAGATAACTGAGGTCTTGACGTTTTCACCTTCTACATCTTTCTATATCCTTTTCTGGTTAAACTTTGTGAAATCTTTCTTTCCTGTTCATTTGATTGGAGGATACGTTAATGTCAATCTTATTGTATATTCATAAATTGCACGGAAGTTCTTAGTATTTCACAATTTTGAGAATAAACAGCCACTTGTTTCTTTGCCCCCGAGGAATCAACAAGCAAGTGCAGACTTAAATGGAAGCTAGAATATGCACGTGCATACCTTGACAATCTATATGCTATAAAAAGGATAAAAGTTTTTAGGTTAGCTCATTCCACGTAGAATATTTGCTATAATAGTGCATATCCAGCCTCAAGACTACAATATAGGGTTACGGAGTATATCTACATTCTAATTTAGATCAATATAATACTATAGTAAATCACAAATCATGAAAGATTGTGTGATTGAGAATCAGGTAATGCTACTCGTTGCATTTGCATTGATGGAAATTGAGATCATAATTATGAAATTGGGGATTCTTTCCAGCGTATATAGCTAAAAAAGAGTGTAAGCGCGTAATAATTATAATACTCATCAGCATTGTGCAAGCACGGTGCCAACTCATAAATGAACCATGATCCCATGCAACGTGCATCTAAAATTGAAACAAGTAACCATAATGTGAGTGCAACATCACTCTTTGACTAAATTAAAAGTGTAAGTGCAATTATGACGATAAATATAATTTGAGAGTGACTATAATTATAGAAAATTTTTGGTAGCCAAAAACTTATTCCATCCAACGAGGGTTTACATGAACAAAATATTGTAAGTTTCTTTTTATTGATTTTATGCTTATATCTGTGGGGACTGCATACATTAACTCTACCGTTTAAATAATACACAAACCAGAATAAGTTTAATTGATTAAATTTCCTGATTGTACGTTTGTTAATTCAACCAGCTGAAAGTAAATCCACAAACGATACTAGTACAGACCAACCGGTTGCTCCAGTTGCTTCATCATCGACCACTAGCAACCCAGAAAGCAGTACCTCCACTCCAGATATAACCGAAGAACTGAAAATTGCTTCTCAGCTTCGGAAATTTAACTTCAATGAACTTAAGTCAGCAACAAGGAACTTTAGACCCGAGAGTCTCCTTGGTGAGGGTGGCTTTGGTTGTGTTTTCAAAGGATGGATCAACGAAAATGGGACCGCACCTGTTAAGCCAGGCACTGGTCTAACTGTTGCTGTCAAGACTCTTAACCATGATGGACTTCAGGGTCACAAAGAATGGCTTGTATGTCCAAATTACTTCTTCCACTTGAATCCATGTGTTGCGTGTTGTATTATTAATTTACGACCAGGTTTTTTGTTAACTCTTTGGCTTGTGATAGGCGGAAGTTAATTTTCTTGGTGACCTTCTACATCCTAATTTGGTAAAATTAATTGGCTATTGCATTGAGGATGACCAAAGGCTGCTTGTTTACGAGTTCATGCCACGTGGAAGCCTTGAAAATCATTTGTTCAGAAGTATGTCAATTTTAGTATTCTAGGTATCCATTCTTTTTATTAATAGCAAGTCTGAACTTATATTGCCTCTACTCCAGGATCACTACCTCTTCCATGGGCTATGCGAATGAAAATCGCACTTGGTGCTGCAAAGGGTCTTGCTTTTCTTCACGAGGAAGCTGAAAGACCCGTCATATACCGAGATTTTAAAACATCAAATATTTTACTCGATGCGGTTTGTGTCTCTTAAATTCAACATCTTATATCTTATTATTTGTAATTTCATGAGATACGTATGTTAATGTGATTAGCGGAACTTGTTTTTTAGGACTACAATGCAAAACTTTCTGATTTTGGGCTTGCAAAAGACGGACCAGAAGGTGATAAGACGCATGTGTCTACTCGAGTAATGGGTACATATGGCTATGCTGCCCCTGAATATGTGATGACAGGTGTGTTCTTTTCTTAATACTTCATGAAGTCAAAGGTATAATGGTCATTTTCGTTCTCTTTGTATCTAATATGACCGGTTGAATAATGGCAGGTCATTTGACATCAAAGAGTGACGTCTACAGTTTCGGGGTAGTATTACTAGAGATGATAACGGGTCGAAGATCGATGGACAAGAACCGGCCTAATGGCGAGCATAATCTTGTGGAATGGGCTCGACCATATCTTGGAGAGAGAAGAAAGTTCTACAAGCTGATTGACCCCCGATTAGAAGGTAGGTTCTCGATGAGAGGTGCACACAAGGCGGTCCAATTGGCTACCAATTGTCTTAGCCGTGACCCTAAAGCTAGACCGCTCATGAGTGAGATTTATGAGGCACTGAAGCCACTTCCAAACCTAAAGGACATGGCATGTAAGTCGCCATATTTCCAAGCGATGCAGTCAGAGCGTACAGGAAGCAACTCTAGTAGAAATGGGTCAAAAGGACAGTCGATGAGAAGTCTATCGATTTCTAACTCTCCGTATCACCAGAATCAACCACACCGGTCTCCAAAACCCTCCCCAAAACCTGTCTGATAAGCGGTAGGTTTTATGATCAGATATCGACACATGTGGTAGTTTAGTAAACATGTGAATTTGGTTTGGAGAAAAGTGAAGTGATTGATAAATTAGTGATATTTTGTTTATGTTATTGTTGAAACCCCTGTTCAGTTTGCATCTTCAATGTTCAAAGCGTTTATGTTGCAGTCTTTTTCGCTTTTGTTTGCATCTTCAAGGTTCGATAATCATATCCAAATTGAATCAGTTGTAAGAGTAGTAAAATAGACGAGTCAAACAAGTTGGGCCAAGAAGAGTTAAGTAAACATTACCTATCATGTTTATTTGAAGGTCACACTGGTTGATGGAGGTATGCTTTGTATAACAATTCTTGTTGACCTCACGGCTTCAACAAAGACTCATTTGGTATAATTAGCAAGTCCGGACAACACCTAAGTACCCTTGCGTATCGCTTGGACGAGGACAACACCTAAGACCGGACGTAGTAATGTACATATTCACGCGTGAAAGTCATCCAATATGATGTGTATAAAACTTTCAAGATTTACTATTCACTAGACATGGTAATTTGTAAATTGAGATAAAAAAATAAATAAATAAATAAATGAGATAGTTTTAAAAAATTGAGAACTTATATCAGTTAAGGGCTATAACCGTGTTTGATGATAATTACCATTAAACATAACCATAGCCCACTAACATGATACCAATGCCAGATTATCTAAGCTACGTAAGACCAGATATATAACTAAGAAAAATTTCTTTCCCTTGACCTATGTGGGACAGTAGACTAAACAAGTTTCTTTTTGGAAAAGTTGTTCAAGTAACCGGATATACACTTATATGATCATCAGATTAAGTTTTGTTAAGTTAATTTTTTTCTTTTCTTTTTTTACGTATTGAACAACACTTGAGTGACTTTGGACAAGGCTTCAACAAAGACTCATTGGTAAAATCAGCAAGTGTGAGGCCTTCAGGACAACACCAAGTACCCTTGGATATCGCTTGGACGACACCTAAGAAACCTCGGGTTGGGGACTTTGCCGGTTCTCTTACCCGTCATCCCCTTATCATTTACACCTATGTCACTCATAGATATTCATCATGTTACTTGTATGAAATTATCTTATAATACATTGGGTGTAGTAACGATGTGGTTTAGTGATTATATACAATGTAAATACAGCCAAGTGCAACACAAAGCACATAAGTGATAAGTGGTGAACGACAGCACCCAAGTTCAAATCTTGGATTGGTTTTTCTGTTATGCTTAGCCATTTGACATAATGTTATATTATGGAAATTGCAGGGTATAAAACCAGTGACAAGTGGTTTAATGGTTAGGAAGAGAGCATTAAGCAACACTTCTTAAGTTCGGATTTTGCACGTCTTTTTTTGTTTTTATTTTTTTTATTATTTTTATTTATTTATTATTATTATTATTATTATTATTATTATTATTATTATTATTATTATTATTATATATATATATATTTTTTTTTATAAAACATCACTTTATTGAAAACAAGAAAAATTGGTATTTTAAAAAGATTTTAAAGAATTTTAGCTTTATAATGTTTATAGAATATCTCATTATTATGATTTTCTAATGGGGATAGCTTGGCTACAATCCTTCTTAAAAAATACATTAGTAATAAATCAAAGACTCACAGAAAAGAATCAGGACCCAAAAAAAAATCCAGGACCCACATTATATAGCACAAAATTGTAGCCAATTGGTTACAATAAATTGTAGCTAATATATTCCCTTTTCGAATATCAAAACTTTAGATATATGGGGACCTGTCGGGCTCATGAAACTGTACGTGAGAGTTTGTTTTGCAAACTTTCGTATGAATCAAAAGGAAGCTTAAGAGTTCAGTATGAAAAATCCGAATTCCTTACGTTTTAAAAATTTAATGGTTAGTAAATCCATCGCGCAGCGAAGCGCGGTTATTATTACTAGTTACATACTCCCCCGTCCCAAAAAAAAAATGTCCAACTTACTATTTATGTTTGTCCCAAAATAAGTGTCCAGTTTTTATATATGGACAATAATTATGACTGATTTTTCTACTTTACGTTTCTAATCAAAACTTTCATTAATTACTCATTTTTTATTCCTCATACATTTTAATCCGTGTATCAAATTGTCGTCTTGGCGCTAAACTTTTATCATTAAAATGGCTAAGAGTCTTGCATAAAACCTCACATTAGGGGATCAAGGGTCTCACAACTGATCACTGAAGATATCTCAACATAATTGAGCTCGGTAGCTCTAATATTACCTTAAGAAATTATGATATCCGTTCTTAAGCAAGCCCAGCTGGATGTAACGACCCTATGAATTATGAAAGTTATGGATCAAAAGATAAGTAAATTAATTTCATTTCTCGACAATGAACTCTTGAATCTCTATACCAGTATGCCTAGCACCACCTTGTAATCTCAGCAACACTTCGTCACCAACTTTCAGTGAAGTCACCGGAATTGCTGTTGCTTTGTTTCCTGCACCAAATTGATTCAATTAGCCATCCAGTGATTCACATATAGAATCTATATAAAGTAAACCTCGAAATATGAACCTTGGCTGGAAGGTACAAGTCCCACAGTCTCAGCGTTCTGCAGAAGAATACTGTATGAAGTTTCATCGTCTAAATCAACCTGTCATAGTAAATTAACAATCAACTGGTGAAGGCATGAGTACCCTATTGAGAATTTGAGATGCCAGGAAGAATGCAGATTTATTTTAACTAATACATAATGGATTTACTTTAAAATGAAAAAGATAAACCTAAAACCATGTCTTTTCAAGTTTATAAAATTAAATTTTTGTTCCAGTTTGCACCGAACTGCCCTGGATCAAGAACGCAAGTGAAAATAGTTGGTTCTGGTCTGGTCTTAGTTTGGTTTTTCGTTTTTGTCGATAGCACTGAGTTTTGCCCACAAGTGATATACAAATTTATGACCATCCAGATGACATATATTTAGACATATGACGAGTTGTTGATCATTTAGGATACTAATGACAATTCGTCATAACAGTTTAACCACAAGTTCATCTAGATGTGTTGAGTTCTCTGCTCAAATATTACGAACTTTTTTCCTTGTGTTGCTACAGTTAGTCTTCGGTGATTACAAGAGACCCATATCCAGGTATTCAAGACAAAGTTAGTAGCGAAAACAAACCTTTGCATCTACAATAATTAATGGTCGGGTCTCGATCTTTACACGTCCAACTACTGCTGTTCGTTGTATGCCATTTTGATTAACCACAAGGATCTCTCTTCCTGCCTTGAGCTCCGAGAGGTAGCAAGTTTTACCTCCTGGAACCGCCACATAGGCATGAACCGGCCCCTGCAAATGTCAATAAAAAGTAATGCAGGCACATTAATAACTAATGACAGAAATATGAAAATTGTTCCACACAAAAACTCACGGCGTTCACTCGGAAAGGTCTGCTGGCTATGTAATTTGACTCTAAGCACTCTGAGTGTACAAGGAATAATCCTCTAGCGAATGATCCAACCTACAAGTAAATTGCTTTTTTGAAATTAAATGACTGTTAACGTTAATCTAAACCACAAGAGAGAAGGCATGAAAGTACCAGAAGACCTTCACCAGGTCTCATGAGGCTACAAAGATCAACGCAAACTCTATCTCCCATTCCTGTCATTTGAACTCCGGTAATAGTAGCTTTGGTTAACTCCAGTTGACTACCTTCTTCACTTCGTTTGTTGAAATAGTCCTGATGTATCAAGTATTTAAGAAACCATGACTCACTAGGGACTTGATATTTGAAACCGTACCTTCAGCTCAAGAACATCTTCAACATCCTCGGTTTTCAAAACGACTCCTCCTAGGCCTTGCTCCAATGCCTACAAAAGGCTAATTAGGAAACTGACTAAGTCAAATTTAGATTATAATGTTACATAACTTCAGTATGAAGAATCTAGAAAATGTTCCTTTTATAGGTTAAAACCTTTTGGTCTCAGCTTTACCTCTAGGAAAATTTGAGCTTCAGAAGGACTTTTTGAGATGGCAAAGACTGTTTTCTGATAGCCATGAAATGCTGCAACAATGTTCTCTGCAGGAATCACCTAAAATTTCATTTTTGACAACCAAATGAGAAGTTGCAAGTTGGTTTGAGTTAATTCAACTCACATGCTTATATATTAGGTTCACTAGCTTTCGGGCTTTTCTAAGTAGTGTGTAGTGAAAGTCATTACTCTGCACATTTAATATGATACAATCTAATGAAACTTTATTCCATGAACCACCTCCTAACTCGAGACGAATCATCTATAGAGGTAATACAAGTTCTCTCACCTCGGGTTTAGCGTGTTAAGTAGATTTAGTTTGGAATTACCAATTGGCTAACAAAAGTAAAGATAACTTGCACAATGCACTCAACTGAAAATTTTGTATCGTATAACAACTTGTCTCCAAGGTACAAAACATTTGTTACTTTGTCAACAATACATGTAAGTGTACTCTGGATCTCTTAAAAGAGGCAAAGTCTATTTGATTGTAATGCAGCAAATATTACAATGGATCCATCATGGTGAGCTCAAATGCAAGAAACTGTTGCACCGGCTGACAAAGGAAGATTGGCTAGTGAGGAAACTAGAATTTATCTATCTGAACCCAAGGCCTTTGGCCTAGTGGTTTGTGAGTCAGCCAAGAGGTTGTGGTCAAGTCTCATTGGAGACATTTGTGAGATAGTGTGAGATAGGTAGTATATCAGTATATGTGTGTGAAAAAAAATGTCTTTCAAAAGAAAGAAAA
This sequence comes from Chrysanthemum seticuspe, assembly GCA_019973895.1. Taxonomy (NCBI): domain Eukaryota; kingdom Viridiplantae; phylum Streptophyta; class Magnoliopsida; order Asterales; family Asteraceae; genus Chrysanthemum; species Chrysanthemum seticuspe. Next base: position 176,540,945 of record BPTQ01000004.1, on the reverse strand, counting down.
AAAAGAAAGAAAAAATCTATCTGATACAAGACCGGACATCGGATTTTTGTAGGAATCGTCAGCAGGTCCATGAACAAACTAATTAATCAGTCTACGGAGGTTGTGTATCAGGTCTTTTATCAGACTTTAAAAAAATCCACCTTATAGATGATGGGCTGTGAACAAATGAGTTTACTCTCTTATAACACAGCGGCCAACCATCATGAATGCCAAGACATCAGTTTGTTATAACCGAATGAAACACATGGATATTGGGGTGTTTCATTATAGAGATATGAATTACAAGCAGGGTTGGATCAGTTGGAAAGCCCCTCTCCTTTGGAGACAGAGGCGAGGGTTCGATCCTCACTCCCTGCAAAAAAGGCTGGAGGTCCTCCGGAAGCAGCCTCTCTACCTTCGGGGTAGGGGTAAGGTTGTCTACATCTCACCTCCTCCATACCTCGTAGATGACGGGATTGGGTACCGTTGATTTTTTTTTTTTTTTTTTTTTTTTTTTTCATTGTAGAGATATGAAGTATGTAGGGATGAGCACGGTACCAAAATGGTACCGTACCGGCACCGTTTCCGAGGTACCGTATTTTTTCCCGACCAAAATATGTAGTCCCGATCCCGAAACCGAGGGGTATATCGGTACCGGGTTCAGGAAACCAGTACTATACCGAAACAAGTTGATACACCCGTGGTTGATGAGGGACGGCTATCCCGGCATGGCGTGTTGGATAACTATCGTAGTTTATTTATTATGTTTATTAAGATAAGTATTGGAGTCATTGTTTAGGATATGTTTTGAGTCACGTTAGGATAAGTCTTATGTTTGTGAGAGTTATCTCATAAATTAGTATTTAAGGTGTCATAATGTTGTTAATGATTCAATCAAGTTTAAGATCAATAATTATCTAGTTCTTCTCTTCTATTTCTTAAGGAGCTCGCACACGCTTGAAGTGTTGCCTTATCCCGATACAACCCCTAACCGGGCCGTATCAATTGGTGCTTTCATTGAGAGCTCTCGTTGAGAGGGCTTACGATTAGGGTTCCAATTTAAAAAAAAAAAAAAAAAAAAAAAAAATTACTGTTCATCGGCACTATTCACGGGGTACTGTTCATCACGAGGTACTATTCATCGAAAAAAAATTATTTTTTTCGAGTTATTAATCGCTTGAGTATTATTCATGGCATCAGGCGGCAGCGATCAAGACGCGAAATACGCACTCTCTAAGCTCTTGCAAATTGGTACGGTGGCCGAATATGAGAGTGAGTTTGTGGTACTTGCAAATCGAGTAACAGAGATCTCTGAATCTTTACTTACATCATTTTATATCTCCGGACTTAAACTGACGTTACAAATAGAACTGTTGAGGGCAAGGCCTAGAACTTTAGGAGAAGCCTTTTCCTTAGCCTATATAGTCGAGGCTCGTTTTGAGGAAATTGAAGAGAAGGAGAAAGAGCTTATAATTGAAAAGAAATCCGATACCATTCCATCGTTACAAAGTGAATTCGCTTCACATGAGATTAAAAGGTCGTTAGATGCTAATGAATATATTGGTGTTGATGAGGTTAGAAGCGCGATAGACGGTGTTTTTGATATTGGTGAGAGTTTGGTTATTATTCTAAAGTGGGTACAGACCAGCACATCAAGGACATTGCTATTATTGATAACTTTTGAAAAAATGGATGTTTCCATGAGAATGGAGGCTAAAATTCAAAGAAGAACATGGGATCCTGGAATTAAGAATTATTTTAAACAACACCTTGAGGGCAAGGTGATTTTGAAGGAGTGGGGAGTGATACACCCGTGGTTGATGAGGGACGGCTATCCCGGCATGGCGTGTTGGATAACTATCGTAGTTTATTTATTATGTTTATTAAGATAAGTATTGGAGTCATTGTTTAGGATATGTTTTGAGTCACGTTAGGATAAGTCTTATGTTTGTGAGAGTTATCTCATAAATTAGTATTTAAGGTGTCATAATGTTGTTAATGATTCAATCAAGTTTAATATCAATAATTCTCTAGTTCTTCTCTTCAATTTCTTAAGGAGCTCGCACACGCTTGAAGTGGTGCCTTATCCCGATACAACCCCTAACAGGGTCGTATCACAAGTACCGTTTATCTATATGAATCTACCACATACCTTGATCTCTATATGATGTTTCTTTGTTATACGTACAAGTGCATTGATCTCAATTCAACTCCTGAGTCCCTTTTATAATGTAAAGAATGAGATAGGCAGTATACAAGTGTTTGGACGTTCTGATTAATTAAAGACTTTAGAGGCAAAATAATCAAAATCTGATAAATCAGTTTGAATAAGCAACTATAAAAGTAATTAACGCATCTTAATTAAATAATCAGATAATCATTATCAGTTTGCCTCCATCCAAACACTGAAACATAGTTATCTACCATATTAAAATGCATGAATCAGACAAACTCAATATATTTTCTACTTTAAAAGTATATTTTGACATTGAAACTCATTTTGCAACTTTTATATAATCGGGAATGGAAGGAGTATGTAATTTTGGTTGTACTTAGAAATGATATGAGTGACCAAACAGGTTAACGGAGATACTGGACCATTGGTGCTGATAGTTGTTAGTTAAAACAGTTAGTGACATGTGAGGTACACATGTTCATCACCACTGCTGTTGGCCAACAGCTTTTCCCGCCAACATTCCCTTTAAATACCAAGTTGTAATTCTCATTTAGAAGTAATGAAATAATACAATTCTTCTTTTAATCTCTCCTCTCTTCTCACTTATCATCTTCTCTCAATTCTATTCCTTAATCCTCTCATTCTGTTACAAATTCTATTACAATTCACAACTATCAACTGATAGAAATCATTCAATTAGCTATTAAACTTCTCTTATCTGTACAAGTTACTGGTTAATTGCATTCTGATCATATCAAGTGATATCAGAGCATTGTCGATCACACATTTCCGGCAACTCTGTTCTTCTCCGGCGAAAATTGTTAGTTTTCCGGCCAAATTCCGGCAAGAAACTTTCAAGAATCAGTTGTACTACACTGGTACACTGATATGTTGTACGTTATCCGTCAGAAACAAGACCAAGTGTCAAGTATTCATCGCGATCACAAGAACAGCGCATAAGTGCTTAAATCCTCTGTTCTTGAACTAATGATCAGTTTTGATTGACTTGATTTGGCCAAGAACGGTTAGAGTTGTTAGGTTATTGCTCAATTGAAGGGTTGAGTGATAACTGACAACTATTGTTAAATCCTTAACTGAATTACTGAAAAAGAACTCATTTGGATGGAATGAAGCAGCCCAAAAAGCATTTGATAAGTTGAAAATGGCCATGGTCAGTACTCCTGTTTTAGCTCTTCCCAACTTTAATGAAGAGTTTATAGTGGAAACTGACATCCAATTGCTTTCTTAAGTAGATCTTTAGCACCTAGGCACAAGGGTCTGTCTACTTATGAAAAAGAATTGTGGGCTGTGGTGTATGCATTGAAGACTGATCACTTCAGTCTTAAGTATTTGATGGAGCAGAGGTTAACTACTCCCTTCCAAATCAAGTGGTTACCAAAATTATTGGGATATGACTATGAGATACTCTACAAAAAGGGGAGTGAGAATGTGGTAGCTCATGCCTTGTCCAGATCACCTACTCCATCATTAAGTACTATGATCATTTCTGATATCTCAAATGATTTGTTTCAAAGAGTTTAGACAAGTTGGGTAAGTGACCCAAGTATTGAACAAATTATTAACAAGTTGCAAAATGGTATTGTTGTTAACTCAAAGTTTGTGTGGGGGGATAATCAGTTGAGGAGGAATGGTAAATTGGTGATTGGTTGTGATAAAGTTTTGAGACGAGTTGCTTAAGTACTATCATGACGAGCCCATGGGTGGTCACTCAGGAGTAGAAGCCACTTATAAAAGACTCAAATCCATGTTAGAAGTCAGTCAAGGAACATGTGAGAATTTGCTCAATTTGCCAATGTCATAAGCCTGATCTTGCTCCATACCCTCGCCTGCTACAACCTCTCCCCATTCCCACAAAGATCTGGACTGATATCTCCATGCATTTCATTGAAGGTCTTCCTTCCTCCCAAGGCAAAACAGTCATTTTGGTGATTGTGGACAGATTAAGTAAGTATGGGCATTTTATTCCTTTATCACACCCATTCAAAGCTGCTCAAATTGCTCAAGTCTTCTTGGATACAATCTATAAACTGCATGGGTTACCAAAGACTATTACAAGTGACAGAGATAAGGTCTTTATCAACAGCTTTTGGAAGGAGTTATTCAAGAAGTTAGGAGTTACTTTACAGCTCTCTGCTCTCTACAGCTTACCATCCACAAACAGATGGACAGACAGAAATGGTCAATAGATGTTTGGGTTGTTATCTAAGGTGTATGACCAATGAACAACCAAAGAATTAGGTGAGTTGGCTAGCTTTAGCTGAGTTCTAGTATAATACCAACTACCATATAGCCATAAACACAACTCCTTTTGAGGTGGTATATGGACAAAGCCCTCCTACTCATGTGTCTTATATGGCTGGTGATTCCAAGATTAAGGCTGTGGATAGGTCACTTAGGGCAAGGGAATCTGCTATCTCTTTGCTTCAGTTTCATCTGGAAAGGGCTCAACATAGGATGAAAACATATGCTGATAAAGGAAGGTCTGAAAGGGAGTTTGCAATTGGAGATTAGGTATTACTTAAGCTACAGCCACACAGACAAGTGACATTGAGGCTACATAAGCAACATAAGCTATCACCAAAGTATTATGGGCCATTTCAAGTGCAAAGAAGATGTGGGACAGTTGCATATGAGCTTTCTTTGCCTGATAATGCAGCTATACACAATGTTTTTCATGTCTCACAACTAAAACCCTTCAAAGGCCAAGTCACAACCACAGTTTCATTACCAGATTGTTCAACAGATGGGTTAATTGTTGCATCACCAGTTAAGGTTCTCGACAGAAAGATTGCTAAGGTGGGGAATAGAGTTGTGGTATACTGGTTAACCCAATGGTCAAATGGGACAAGTGATGATGCAACTTGGGAAGTGGCTACTGAGGTTCAAGCCAAACACCCAAGTTTTGACCCTGATTCTTGGGGACAAGAATCCTTTTAAGGGGAATGGACTGTTGTAAGATGAAAGTAGGAATGATAGTTGTTAGTTAAAACAGTTAGTGACATGTGAGGTGCACAATGATTAGCTTAGCTGGTCATGTGAGGTACACATGTTTATCACCACTGTTGTTGGCTAACAGCTTTTCCCGCCAACATTCCCTCTAAATACCAAGTTGTAATTCTCATTTAGAAGTAATGAAATAATACAATTCTTCTTTTAATCTCTCCTCTCTTCTCACTTATCATCTTCTCTCAATTCTATTCCTTAATCCTCTCATTATGTTACACAATTCTGTTACAATTCACAACTATCAACCGATACAAATCATTCAATTGGCTATTAAACTTCTCTTATCTGTACAAGTTACTGGTTAATTGCATTCTGATCATATCACTGGCTTTCTATATATACACCGCCATACAGTACAAATTATGTTACAGGAGGTCAAGTCTATCCTGCTTAGATCATGAGCTTAGTTTAAAAAAAAGAAAAGCCTCTTTTTATTCCGGTACTAAAATCGGGATTTCCTGTTTTGGTACCGTACCGTTTTGGTGGTACCGAATTTTTTTTGAGTGAATTTTATGGTCCCGGTACCATACCGGATATTGAGAACCGGTACCGTACCGTTTTTCCGGTACCAAACTACCAATGCTCATCTCTAAGTAGATGTGATTCAGACTAGAGTGTTGTTGTTCACCATTTTTGTATTGTTTGAGCTTATGTGTTATGGTAAAACGACTAGGGTTAGAATGGTTCTAAGATTCTTTTTTACAAGTTGTTAAATTAGGGTTTCGCTGTTTTACCAGTGAAGCATATAGGCGACTGCCAGTCTGCCACTATGTTTTTTCATATATTTAAAAAATGTAACTACAATAGTTGTCAGAATTACATTCTACCACTTAAGTTCAAACCGAATACTGATATACTGAAGTCATCAGCAACAAGCATCCATATAGAAATGTCAAAGTAATGTATATAGCAGAAACAGAGAAATTAAAAAAGACAAAAGTACATAAAATGCTTATATACAGCAGATGAGCAGATGATATATATTAAATAAAATGTTGCATACCTGCCAATCCAATAGATCGACGATAACATTATCTGCATGCTCATACACTGGCTGGAGATGCTCCAATTGTTGGGGAGATGATATTTCAGAAAATGTGGCAACCAATGTAGCATTCTCGTCGAGAAGTCTATTTTCCTCAATAAAGAGAGGAGATATCTTTGCGATTGCTGCACATAACACCAATACAATGAGGGTGGAGAAAAATCAATGCTTGCTTGTTAGAACTTAATAACATTAACGTCCTAAGATAACAAGGACCATCATCCATATGTCTACAAATTGTCACCAATGTAGGATAGAACGAGCAAAAGAGGTGCATGAAAGAAAATAACGGTTAGGCACAAAAAAATATGCCCAATGCCCCATAAGTACTTCAAAAAATGTTATGCTAAAAGGAATAAAATTTTGCTAACATATAACAAAAGGCCAAAAGCTAGTTAGGCTCAAAGTATATAATCGGACTAATAAAAATACCTCCCCATCGAAAAAATTTTGATACAAATAATAAGCAAAAGAAACCTAGTTATAGGTGAAAACCTCCTCAATAAGAGCAGTAAAACCATGGTAGCATAGTCTACCAAAGATTCAACGAGATACGATATAAAGCACAATGATTAAAGAAATGAAACCAAGCAGGCAAGCATAAAAAAGAGTGTTTATGCTAATAACCAAATAAGACTAACCTCACATTGCAATTCCAAATCACAATAAAGAAACAGGAATAACAACTCAGCTAATACCCCGGTCAGATGGTAAACGATCCTACAATCACTACCTTCGAGTTTGTTACACATAGCTATATCTAACGAGATTTGTCACTACACGCTCAGTTCTCGAGTTGAAATGGAAGAGGAAAGTAAAGGAAATAGAAAGTTTTTTTATGTTCTTGAGTCTTTTTTAAAGGAGGAAAGGGAAATGAAAAGGAAATAGGGAGGAAGATTTGTTAAGTAAATCTTCCTCCCACTTTTGGGATGAAACGGAAAGGAAACGGAACCGTATGTTGTATAAAGACTCATATACCCTTTTTAAAACATTTGACATTAACAATTATAGAGCATATATGTAATTTGACCAAGTTATTTTCGTTTTCCTCTCACTCAAGAACATGATTATGATTACTTTCCTTTTCCTTTCCACTATCTCAAGAACATAACAACTAACACTTAATTTCCTTTTCCCTTCTTTTCAACAACAACAACAACAAACCCAATCCCGCCTAGGCAGGGTATGAGGGAGGTAAAATATAGACAGATCCTACCCCTACACCAGGGTAAAATAATAATGTCAAACGTAAGTAACGTATTTTTTTCCATTTCCCTTCTCTAAAAACTCGAGAACTGAGCGCCCATTCTTATAAAATAATAATAATGTCAAACGTAAGTAACGTATGTGAATCGAAATAAAAGCGAGACTTACAAGACCAATCAGTAGCGAGGTGACGATGAAGTGAATCAAAAACAAAAGTGTTCCAACCTCTTTCAACAGCTGACGTCATGACTTGTTTATCCTCAGTCCATATCCACACTTGCTTCTTTTTATTCATTGTTACAGTAATCAAACCTTTTGATATTTGTTGTTTACTTTTGATTGCACTCTTCAATTTGCCTAATTAATGTATTAAAAAAGGGTAATTAGTGTCAAAATGCACTAAAACGAACCAAGACTCCAAGAGTAGAGTATAAAGAACCTGTAGTAGTAGTAACTGTGAATTCAAGGGAACAGGATGGAGCACAGGCCGATAGAGTAAACATTCCCCCCTCTCTCTCTCTCTCTCTCTCTCTCTCTCTCTCTCTCTCTCTCTCTTTTATTAGAGATTTCAACAATTTAAAAACCCACTTTTATCATCTTTTTTTAAATATTACTCCCTCCATCTCAATCTAATTGTCGGATATTTTTATTTTTGGATGTTTCAAAAAGATTGTACATTTTTCTTTTTTAGTAAAAACTAAAGAATCTAAAAAAGGAATATTCTATTCGTGTAGTTGAAAATTAAAATGGCACCACTTTTATTAAATTTTCTGATTTCTCTCTCATGACAATTAAATTGAGACGGAGGGAGTAATAAATTTTAAACCGTTAATCGTTAAGAGGAAAAAAAAATATCATTGCGACGAGCATTTAATTATCTTTCTATACATAGGCAATTTGATATAATTTCGATAAACTTTTTTTTTTTCGTATTTTTCACGTTTTCTTTAATTTTTTTCGTTTTTTTACGTTATTGAAATTTGCATTAAAAAATCATATAATTAAACATTAATTTGAATATCACATTTGATATTAATGCTATATCATATATGATATTAGTGTTATATCATATATGATATGTAATATCACATGTGATATTGTGTAATATCACATGTGATATTTATGTAAAATCACATATGATATACATATCATATCACATGTAAAAAAACGTAAAAAAATTAAATATGATATTAGTGTTTAATTATATATGAGAAGAATGACAAATAATTATAACATTTTAAAGATGCATTGACTTGAATTAAACGCATATTTATTTATTTAGATGCATTTTACTTAGTTTCGAAAATGACAAATACATGTGCTTCTATTTTATCTAATAACAGCTGGTTTGAGTCGGTGCATTGCTGTTGTGACCCTGTAATAGCTATTAGGGTTGAGCAAAGTTGACCGAAAACCAAACCGAATTGGTAAATCGAGCCGAACCGAACCGACCATATTCGGTTCAGTTTCATATCTATATACTAATGGTTTTTGGTTTTGGTTCGATTCGGTTCGAGCCAAAACCAAGAAAAACACACATAAACTATATAAAGCGAACCGAACTGAACCGAACCGACACAAAATCGAACCAAATCGAGTCACTTTGGTTCAGTTCTCATTTCATATTTTTCATAAAATCAGTTTCCATTCGATTCGATTTTCGTCAATTCAATTCGATTTTGAACCGATGCTCAGCCCTACTATACTGCGACCAATATTGTTATACAAAAGATATAGTTACGAAATTAAAATAAGTACTGTATTATTTTGTAAATATATATTAAATTAAAAACGTTATGCGAAATGAAATATAATATAGCTTAATTTAATTTTTTTACACTCAAAAATCATTTTTTCACTTAAAACTTGTAGTAATATTGCTTCCCAAAGCAATATTGTGTAAAAATTAATTCTTTGAATGTGCTATAAGTGTACGAGAAATTAGGCTTCCGTGTATTGTGACGGAGCAAATTTAAGTATGCTATTTGTTCTAAACAAGGATTTCAACATGCATATTATTACGGAGTGTTCGTATACAGTATTATCGAATGTGCTATAAGTGTAAATCTTTAAAAAGTAAGATAAGTTTTGCTATATTAGATTTCTTAGTTAATATAAGCCATGTTTATTAACTAAAGTAACATTACAACCAAAATTTAATTTTACTAAATCTTTTAAGACAAACAATATAAGTTACATCTCGAACAATCTAAATAACATAAATACATAGTATAAAAAATTCAAAACTCAATCACAAAGCTATATCAAAGAAAGTTATTGGATACATCATTTAGAACCCAAAATTTAAAAAATCATTGAGATAAATGATGATGGGGATGGTGATGATGATGATGAGCTTGCCGACTGTAATATAATGAAAACGTGTTTCAGATGACATTAAAAGAGTCGACATCAATGATGACGATCCTAGATCGCGACCATATGCTATTGATCCTTTTTGTCACAGATATGCCTCATCTCGCGGAGGTGGAAGATATCTACAGCTTTCTGTACAATTTTTTTTAATAGAATTGATAATACAAATAAGCCGTAAAAACATTTATTTATATTTTACGATCTTCTAATGTTTTGTCGATAACAAACATAAAATCATTTTAACGAAACAAATAAAATACGTAAATGGTTTGAGCCAATAGTTTACTAACACACTTACATTTTCATATAAAACACTAAACAAGTAATAGTGTTTACATGTCATAGAAATGCATATGTATAACAACTAATGTTTACATAATATGGATATGTACTTATATATACTTAGTATATATATTGTAATGGGTAAAAATCTAAGTACTTGACCCATTAACTAGATACATTGAATGTAGTTGGGTAAAACCCAAAGTCCATGACCAATACCCATGGAGCATGATCCATAACCCATGACCCATTGCATGACATCATGCATGAAGTCATGTTGGGTATTATCCATGGTCCATGACCCATGCCCATGATCCAATGTCTAGATACATTGTATCTACTTGGGTACCCATGACCCAAAGTCTATAACCCATGACCCATAACCCAATTAGGAGGAGCGTCTGGCGGATCCCCAGGAATACACTGGACGGATCCCTCAAGTAACGGATCCATGGGATCCGGGGAACAGTAGTTGTTTTTGCCTATAAATAATGAGCCATTTCTTCATTGTAACTCACCCTTTCTACACATACATTCTCTTAGCATTGTAAACTCTCTAACCTCATATCCAAATGATCTTTCTATGTAGTTTTATGTTTGTGTGATTCTCTAGGTTCCTCTTAAAGGCGAGATCACCACCTCTTGAAGTCGAGCAAGCTCAAGTCCATGAGTTGCCAAGCTTCGTCATCATCAAGACTACTGAAGTTCTCTTGTTGATAGTTCTTTCTTCCTCCTTAGAAGTGTTGTGTTGAAGGCATAGGTGAAAGATGTCAAACGGATCAAGTCGAAGGCATTAGTGAAAGGTGCCAAAGGTCTGCGTCGAAGGCATTAGTGAAAGGTGCCAAAGGTTCGTGTCAGAGGCATTAGTGAAGGGTGCCGAAGGGTTGTGTCAAAGGTACTAGTGAAAGGTGCCAAAGGGTCGTGTCGAAGGTACAAGTGAAAGGTGCCAAGGGTGTACAATCGATGTGGTGCATCGATGTACAAAATAGTTAGTTTTGGTTAAAGGATATTGATATCCTTGACGATGTTGTAATAAGGAGTGTGTCTCCTTTGGGATAGGTGTTGTGTAGTGTTGGGTAGTAGTTCCTCCTTTGTAATGGAACTCGGTATCTAGCCTTGTACTGGAGAAAGTGTAGGCGACGTTGTGATAGGTTTGGTTCTACCTAGTGGAAGAACCCGGTGTCTAGCCTTGTACAGGATAAAGAGTAGGCAACGTTGTGAATGCTGTTCCGCTACAAGGAGTTTGTGTTGTGTAGTGATTAAGAACTCTCGAGTAGGTGACTCGGGGAGTGGAGTAGGCCAAGAAAGGTGTCCTTGTAGCCGAACCACTATAAATACTCGTGTTGTGGTTTTGTGCTTCTTACTTTTTATCTTTGCATTGCTTATTTATATGCTTATCTATCAACATCCAACACACACATTTAATAGATTGACATAAGTCGATCTAAATAATTTAAAACAAAATTTTAATCGGTAAAACTATTGAACCCCCCATTCTAGTTTTCCACAATTGGTATCAGAGCTTCGTTACCAAGTTTCTTAGAGTATATTGTACTTTAAAAACTTGATACGATCCGTGTAGAATTGAAAACTATAAAGAAGGTTTTTTACAAAAACAAATACCATGTCTTAAAAACACTTTTGTAGGATGTTGATTGGATGACAATATCAATTAATGTTTTTTTTCTTATCTTACAAAATGCACTAACATTTCTTGTCATTTTGTTTAGTTAAGCTCATTTTAATCAAGCCATAAGAATCCCTTGGTAGCAAGATTACCTTTTCTAAGAAGGTATCTTAAACTACCAACTAGATCTCGAAGGAATCGGAGTTGTCTATTGACACTTTTTGTCAAAAGTAAGGGACACTCAAATTTGCATTAAAGGTATGATTTTCTTAAAACTTATCTCTAAACAACATTAGCTTAGAATAAATATGATTGCATAAGAACCTATATGGCTATATTAAATTGTATCTTCTTAATTTTAATATATCCTATAGTGATATACGTGACTTCATTAAGAAACCTTTTTGCATACGTGTTTCCGTTCCGTCTAAAATCTAGGTATATAAATAGGTGTTATATTAACCTAAAAATCAAACCTTTCTAATAATAAAACAAAACACAAATCTAAAAAATTCCTCCTTTCCCATAAAACCCCTTCCGCTTGTTCCAACACCACCAAACCCCATTTTTTCAAATCTTTCACTTTCAAAATACCTCTCATTCAAACTTCATCTTCCTCCTCATCTCATTTTGAATCAAAACCAAGGAAGAATCTCATCATCATGATTTACATCGCCTTCATGATCATCGTCTTGACACTCATCGCTCTCGTGTATCCCATGATCAAGTTTTCTCATGGAGACATGTACTTTGTGTTGTTAATCTACATTTTTGTATCATATATCCAATCCTTTGTATTGCTCTTAGCGTTGAAATGAAATATTACTAATGTCTTAGTTTATCCCGTTTATTTCTCATAATGTGTCTGTCATATTTTTCGTTCGTATCTTTAAAAACCTTGACATAATTTCAAAATCTGCAATGCATGCTTAACTAGTAAATATTGGCTAAAACACACTTTTTTTTATAAACCTAAAAGTTGCAAAAATCAATTTTACGTCAAAATCATTTTTCTGTCACACTGCAGATCTACGGATCCCTAGCATTTAACTAGCTGGATCTCTTTTAAAAGGGAACCGGGAGAACCGTGGAACTGAGAAACAGAAACTCATGCAACATAAAAACCACTTCATGAAAACTTACCATAAAAGGAAAAACCCTACTAGAATGTTAGAAAAAAGTGAGTTAATTATCATTTTTAATAAAAATAAGGGTAATCAATAAAAACATTAGGAGATTATTTTCACCTATCACATGTCCTCTCTTTTGATGCATCACTTTATCTTAACTTGCTCATGTAAATTTCACTTCCATAGGTCTCATCATGACTCATGAGTATGAATTCGACGTTCAACTCACTTGTGTCTACATTCGTAATATCTCCCTTGAGCCTAACACACCTGACAATCATGTCCGTGGGTTCAATAATCTCGAAACTCGTTGCTTTCATGAAGGACGTATTATTGACTCACCTCTACTATACCAAGAAGGTATCAATACCTCATTCCGAACCATAGGACTAGAAGGTCTTCTTGGAATTGACGAGAAAATCTGTCCACGATTTGTTTTGGAATTCTTTCGTCAAGTTGAACTCGTTCGTAACGAGGATCGATCTCTATAACTATGATTTTGGATTAAAAACCAAAAGTTTGTCTTAACTCTTGGGCAATTTGCTCACATTCTCGGAATTCCAAATCATGGACAATGTGCCTTCATTGAAGATTGGTCTCTTGATTCTCTCTTCAACTACCGTGAAGAAAACAATCCATATTGCTCACACATACCTTCCCCTCAAGAATTAACTCTCATGTTATGCACTCCTCGATCCAATTACTCAAATCGAAACATAATCTATACACGTGATATCCGAGATGATCTTAAAACTCTCACTGTCATTCTACGAGAAAATGTTTAGAGTCTTAGGGGAAATCGAGAGATTCTTCCTGCTTGTTGTGCTCACATAATGTATTGTCTCCTAACCCAACAACCATACAATCTCGCCTATTGCTTCGCAAGAAGAATTGTAAACCTTCAAGGCAACAAGAACAAACTAATTTCATATGGAATGTTCCTAACATGCCTTTATCATCATATCATGTACTTGCATCCTCAATTTTAAAGTCCTTTATATGTACTTGTGAACAAAATGATGGAACCTTAACACATCTCACATCACGTCATTCTTCGTCCCTGAATCCGCAAATACTCACCATCCATTTGACGATTCATCAAACAAAAAAACACATGAAACCTAGTCTCTTCTCCAAAAAGATTCAATCCTTAGGATTTATCTTTTATCTTTGTAATATGACCATTCCCATGAAATAAAACGTTTATTGATCATTTGTTATCTCGCTTATATAGATGTTTAATTTCTTTAGAAATCACTAGCTTTAATGTACGACACCTAGTGCAAAACCTGCTCACTTTCTGTGAAGCTACTGGTCTGCAGTAGCCGGATCCCTAGGCTATAACTAGCCGGATCCCTCATATGAAAGATTCGTGGGATCCGGGCAAACAGAAGTGGATTTGCATACCTCCAAACTTCAGTCCATTCCTCTTGACCACATCATACTAGCTAAAAATGATACTTTAGGATTACTCAAGTATTCCTCAAGCTCACTAGGTCTCACACTCACTCATATTTAACTTAGGATTACATTCAAGGTGTTTTTTATTTATCACTCCACCAAAACTCACCATATCTCCATTCCAATGCTCACACATCATTTCTTATATCTCAAGACACCTAGTTTGATACTTCTCTCAAACTTTAGCAAATTGATCTTAGTCATTCTTACCTAAAAATAGGCCAAAAACGAGTTTTTCATTTATCATGATTTTTAAGGAATTTTCCAAATTTCTTTTGAGATACCATCTGATCTCTAGGATCATTTGACTCTACTTGACACTCTCAAAACTCTTAGTGTCATCCTTGATCACCCATTGGTGCTCATAAAGTCCTATTTCTTTCCATAAAAGACAATCATTAGCTACCTTCACTCATTTCACTTGATCATTCAACTCCCTCTTCATTTAAGACACATGTGAAGACTAAAACACTCAAGATGTATAGGTACTAGACCTTAAAAAACATCATTTTCCTTTATCTTGGCTGCTGAGAGCCGGATCCCTAGGTTTAGCCTAGATGGATCCCTCATTTGATGGAACCGTGGGAACCGGCTACATAGATTCAACTAATCCTGGCTAAAACAATCATTTCAAGCTTTTCTTGCTAACTTGAACACTCTATCTTGTCTTAATTGACTTCCTTGATCAGTGCAACTCTGAAGTTGACTCTTGTGCATGCAAATCATTGCATTTTGAAGGATCTTAGTGGTTTAAGCTTTGAATTCACTTACCAATTCCTTTCCTTTATAAACTCCTTTTGTTAGTACCTATAAGTCACTATTCATAACATCATTCTCAGCAACTAAAAGCCTCTATTTCACTATCCATTTATCATTTCATCATGAGGAAAGCTCCTAGTGCTAACTCATCCACCGAAGGACCACCCAAGAAACTTGCTCAGGTTGTTCACGAAATTTCTTCAACTGAATCATCACCCGTTAAATCCACAAACGCTAGGATTTCCCCTCAACCAACTCAATCAATCAAATCAATCCCCAAAAGGATTGTTCCCACAAAACTACCATTGCTAAACACTACTATACCTCCTAAACCAAACACCCCTATTTCCACTAAACCATCACCCTTAGTGCCTAGAGCCATATTATTCACCACTCCACTTTCATCTCCACACCTCTAGAAGTTAGAGGACTTGCCTTCTAGGCCATCTCATCCTCCACCATTTCCAACATTCTCCTCAATAGAGAGAATAGCGCAACAACAAAACCATGGTGTTGAAACGACACTAGCACCGGTATCCTTTTCTCCATCACCCTCAAATAGTCCATTTTGGATTATAAGGAACCAACAACTGGATCACATGTAACTATGTAAGTAGACACCTCTCTACCACCATAAGCATCCTTAGTCGAACCACCTCCAACTTCATCAAACATACCTCCACAACATCTTTCTCCTTTTGTGGAACCTCAACCCAATCTTCCATCTCCAGCCACTCCTTTCCTACCACCACCATTCCATAGCCATGACAAAGATTGTTATCATTGTCAACATGTTGAAGGTTTGGTACATGAAGTATGTGACAAGCTACGTTTCATGTTTTATCACCTACTCGAACGCTTCGATGAGGTCAACAAAACTAAATATTCCTAAGCTTAAGGATTCAAGTGGTGTTCTAGTCTTAGGCTTAACTTAAATTGATTAGGAATTCAAGTGATGCTCTAGTGGTTAGGAATCCTATTACATGTTTTTGTCATTCTCTTAGGTTTAGAGATATGTATATCATTTCTTGTATTTTTATTGAATGAAATTACATGTTATATGCCATATTGTCTTGAGAATATGTTTGGTGCCTTAATACATAACTCATTTTGATGTTAACATCACATTTTACATCTACATTGCTGTCATGAGTATGCAGGCAGACGGATCCCTCAATTTGGCCTAGACGGATCCCTCCCAGGGAGGAACCGTGAGTCATATTTGCAGGAAATTATGCATCATATACTTGTTTTCTAACCCTTGTTTTGTATATTTTCAATTTACACATGAAGACTTTGACACCCTTAGGTAGGGGGAGTTTCTTGCCAAACCAACACATTGCAAAAACGCTTGCAATACTTTCACATATGATTACATTACTACTTGACATCCTCCTCTCAAATGAGCACTCGTCAAGGGGGAGCATGTTCATAAAAATGACGAAACCATTTGCAAACAAAATTGCAAAACACTCGTTTAGTTTTCCTAATTACTTGATGCCCTCAACAAAGGGAAAGCTAAGACGAAATTTCTTCTCTTCTCTTACTCTCTATTTTTCATTTTATCACTTTGTACATGTTTTTCTTAAAACAATGTGTTAGTTTCTTTTCGACGCCCTTTTTGTTTCGACCAAAAGGGGGAGAAAAGAGTAAAAACTCCAATTCAAACTTTTATGAATTTTAGTTTTCCTTAAAATAATCTTATGTTTTGTCATCAACAAAAAGGGGGAGATTGTTAAGACAAATAAGCCATAAAAACGTTTATTTATATTTTACGATCTTCTAATGTTTTGTCGATAAGAAACGTAAAATCATTTTAACGAAACAAATAAAATACGTAAATGGTTTGAGCCAATAGTTTACTAACACACTTACATTTTCATATAAAACACTAAACTAGTAATAGTGTTTACATGTTATAGAAATTCATATGTATAACAACTAGTGTTTACATAATATGGATATGTACTTATATATACTTAGTATATATATTGTAATGGGTAATGTAATGGGTAAAAATCTAAGTACTTGACCAATTGACTAGATATATTGAATGTAGTTGGGTAAAACCCAAAGTCCGTGACCCATACCCATGGAGCATGATCCATAACCCATGACCCATTGCATGACATCATGCATGAAGTAATGTTGGGTATTATCCATGGTCCATGACCCATGCCCATGATCCATTGTCTAGATACATTGTATCTATTTGGGTACCCATGACCCAAAGTCCATAACCCATGACTCATAACCCAATTAGGAGGAGCGTCTGCCGGATCCCCAGGAATACTCTGGATGGATCCCTCAAGTAAGGGATCCGTGGGATCCGGGGAACAGTAGTTGTTTTTGCCTATAAATAGTGAGCCATTTCTTCATCGTAACTCACCCCTTTTACACATACTTTCTCTTAGTATTGTACACTCTCTAACATCAGATCCAAAGGATCTTTCTATGTAGTTTTGTGTTTGTGTGATTCTTTAGGTTCCTCTTAAAGGCGAGATCACCACCTCTTGAAGTCGAGCAAGCTCAAGTCCATGAGTTGCCAAGCTTCGTCATCATCAAGACTACTGAAGTTCTCTTGTTGATAGTTCTTTCTTCCTCTTTAGAAGTGTTGTGTTGAAGTCATAGGTGAAAGATGTCAAACGGATCAAGTCGAAGGCATTAGTGAAAGGTGCCAAAGGTCTGTGTCGAAGGCGTTAGTGAAAGGTGCCAAAGGTTCGTGTCAAAAGAATTAGTGAAGGGTGCCGAAGGGTTGTGTAAAAGGCATTAGTGAAAGGTGCCAAAGGGTCGTGTCGAAGGTGCTAGTGAAAGGTGCCAAGGGTGTTCAATCGATATGGTGCATCGATGTACAAGATAGTTAGTTTTGGTTAAAGGATATTGATATCCTTGATGATGTTGTAATAAGGAGTGTGTCCACTTGGGATAGGTGTTATGTAGTGTTGGGTAGTAGTTCCTCCTTTGTAATGGAACTCGGTATCTAGCCTTGTGCCGGAGAAAGTGTAGGCGACGTTGTGATAGGTTTGGTTCTACCTAGTAGAAGAACCCGGTGGCTAGCCTTGCACCGGATAAAGAGTAGGCGACATTGTGAAGGCTTCTCCACCACAAGGAGTTTGTGTTGTGTAGTGATTACGAACTCTCGAGTAGGTGACTCGGAGAGTGGAGTAGGTCAAGGAAGGTGTCCTTGTAGCCGAACCACTATGAATACTTCCTTTGTGGTTTTGTGCTTCTTACTCTTTATCTTTGCATTGCTTATTTATATGCTTATCTATCAACATCCAACACACACATTTAACAGATTGACATAAGTCGATCTAAATAGTTTAAAACAAAGTTTTAATCGATAAAACTATTCAACCCCCCTTCTAGTTTTCCACAAGAATGTCAGTTTTTAAATAGTCATATCTTAAATTTAAATAATACAAAACCAAATGAACCACATCTTGAAGAACTATAAAGTGTAAACAAACATTCCTACAGAGAATAAAACCTAATCTGTGGAATAGTTCTAGGGTTTTGACAATGTTTTCTCTCTCTAAGTTTTCTACACATTTTATTAAGAAATTCATCATCCTAATTTCATCCATCCGTTAGATTTTCTTTTTTGTTATTAGATCTATAATATACTATTCATCGCGAGTAGATTGATATCATATTTCAAACATTCTATTAAAATACAAATTTTTTTTTATTACATTCATATTTTCGTTGTTATCCATTAGAACAATAAATCTCACCATTGTTCATCTTTCTTGACATCACTTCAATAAACAATTATATTTCAACAATTCTCCTTCTTCTGACTATGTTATTCTATCTTTTCTAGTATAGTTGTTTTGTGGTATGGATTCTTCTGACCCTCAAAACCCTAATTTGGTAGGTCCACCAAGTGGGGTGATGATGGTGCGAAATCCAAATGTACTACTAGAAGTCAGGTTGGTGCTATGAAGAATAATAATAAGCAATCTAAAGGTAAGGGTAAAACCGCTCATGTTAATTTTAGACAGGGTAGTCAGAAATTAGGTTGTAAGGGTAGTAAAAATAATAAGGGGATTGAGGGTAGTAATGGAGGTGAGGACGGGTTTGAAGGTAATATAGGGTCTAGTGTTGATTCTCAAAGCTTAGAGTCTAGAAGCTGTAGGGAGGCTTTGATTTGGAGAAGAAAATTGAAGGTATGTTTAATAAGATTAATGGCGTCTCTAAAAATGTTAAGGTTGATGTCAATAATGTTGTTGGTAATGGAAATGAGGTGAGTTCTAGTATTAATATAGGTGAAATTCCTTTTCCAGTATCTGAGAATCCTATTCTTAGTACTAGGAGTAGCCCTATTTCTAGCCCTAGAATTTTGAAAAAGGTGAAGTTTTAACTGCAAATGGTAATAAGGCTAATGCTGATTTTTCATTTAACAATGTGGAAAAATGGCATAGTTTACAAACTTCTAATGTGGGTACTAGTCCTAGTAAACCTATAGAGGTTACTGGTGAAGGTAGTAATGTTGAAGGTACTAAGGAGAATGTCTCTGTATCTAAGGACGAGGGTAAAAAGGAGAAGAATGTTTCATTTACTACTACTGTTCAAGGGTTAAGTCTTAATGGGTGTAACAAACTTAAGTTTATTCCAGTTAGTATGAATGAAGGGGGCACTGCATTTGTAGGTCTTGATCCTATAGTTGCAGAAGGGAGTAAGCTATGGACAAGGACTTTGGTTGGTTATTTTGTAGGAATGCTACTTAACTATAGGGAGTTAATAGGATTACCACATCTATGTGTGATAAAGCTTATGGCAGAGCTAACTTTGCTAGGGTGCTGGTGGAAATTGATGCTAAAAAGGGTTAGTAGAAAAAGTTTATGTGGGTTATAAAAGCTTGAGAAAATTCATGCAATTGAAGTTGGAATATCCTTGAAAGCCTCCAATTTGTAGTGTATGTAAAGTGTTTGGTCATAGTGATGATAATTGTAGTAAAACTGTGCAAAATGATGTTTCTAAGGGGCAAGATAAGGATAAAGTGAATGTGAATAATACTAATGGAACAAGTAAGGAGGGTGGAGGTAATGATTGGAAGAATTTGGATTATAGGAAGACTGGAAGAAATGTAGGGGTTAATACAAGTACTAATACTGCAAACAATGTGTAGAGAGGGACTAGTAGTGAAGCTAATGTGTAAAGAGTGTTCACTGGAGAAACTTCTTATGGTAGAGGAGGGTTTACTGGTAGGGGAAGAAGAAACATGTATGGAAGGGGTTATAATAAGCAAAGGTATAATAGGAATGCAAATCATTATGTGCTTACAAAAAATTTGAATGATGAAAATACTAAAGGTGTAAAAAATCAAGTTACTATTGATAAAGGAAAGGGTAATGCCAATGCTATTCCTAGTAATAGGCAGGTTGCAAATGATAGAAGTAAGGGTAATGTGAATGGATCGTCTGGTGTAAATGTAGCTGGTTCAAAGGGGAATGATCAGATAAGTAGTGATCAAAATAGGTTTGCAGCTTTAGCTAGTGAACAATGCAGTGAGGGTAATGATGATAGGGAAGCTAATAAGATTAGAATTGATGAAATTTATGGTAAAGGGGAATTAGTGAGTGAAGGTGAAAGGAATAATTGGTCTAATGATGTGAAGGAGTATTATATAGAGAAGGTGCAGGAAAGCATTAAAGGAATGAATGAAGAGGGAATGAAAGCAAAAATTCAAAATTTAGAAAAAACTTATCAACTTTAGTAATAGGAATATAGCTATGGGATCCAAGGTTAAGGCTGATAGTATGGTAAAGGCAAATATGGTGGAGAAAGGGCTTACAGAGAATCAAGCTTATGCTAAAGTATATGATGAAGTTTATGTAGATGAATTGGAGAGAATTAAGATGATGAGTAGGAAGAAGAAACATGAAGAGATTATGTTATTTTACAAAACTGACCAAACCTTCACTCATGTTGAATTTGAAACATGGGATGAGGAAAAGTTAGAGTTGTATAAAACTGTGTTGGGGGATAAGGTATATAATAACTTGCTGAAGCAGTTTGGAAAAGACAATGAAGGATCAAGTGATGATGAAGTTGCACATGTTACATCTGGGAGTGCTAGTTTTATGACTCAAGATATTGTAACTAATGTGGCTGATTGTGGTATTAAACAAGTGCAAAATGATCTTGAATCTAGGTCTACTATTAATTAGTTTTATGATTATTCACATTGCAGCCTGGAACGTTAAGGGGATGTGTAGTTCTCTTAAACAAAAAGAAAAAAAAAGTTAATTAGAGATAATGGGATCAGTTTATGTGGGATCATTGAAACACAACTTAGGAAGAAGTTTGTGGAGTCTATGTGTAATAAGGTTTTTGTTGGTTGGGATTGAATTTCTAATTCTAATTTGAGTAAAAAGGGGTGCAAGATTGCTATAGGATGGAGTAGAAATACATTTAAGGTTCAGTTTATTTCCTACACCGATCAAGTTATGCATTTGTTGGTTAAGAGATTTATTGATGATGATAGTATGTATGTTTCATTTGTTTATGGGGAGAATAATATTAAGGTTAGGGAGAAGTTGTGGAGGAATTTAAGTGATCATAAGTATGTTGCGGGTAATAATCCATGGTTGATGCTTGGTGATTTTAATGTAATCCTCAACTTTAGTGAACATTCTAATCTTAGGAAGGTGAGTAGTGAAGCTATTCAGGAATTTAGAGACAGTGTGGAAGACATAGGCATGGAAGATATTAAAATGAGTGGCCTTTAATATACATGGATTCAGAAGATGAAAAATCTTGAATTGAGTATTTTGAAGAAACTTGATAGAGCTATGGGTAATGGTGAATTATTGAACAGATTCCCTACATGTCAGACTAACTTTCTTCCATATGGAATTTCTGACCATACTCATATCTTTGTTTCTTACTCTGATGGGTATGATAGGTGTAGGAAATCATTTAGGATCCTAAATTACTTAGCATCTAATAAAGAATTTATCCTTTATTGAGAGATAACTTGTCAGAACCTATAAATGGTTATGCAATGTATGTGCCTGTTAAAAGAATGAAGTTCATGAAGAAACATCTAAGAGATTTGAACAGGGCTAATGGTGATATATTTTATAAAGTTAAATGTATCAATATCGAGCTTGATAGAGTTCAATCTAGCCTTGATAAAGATCCTTCCAATGCTGTCCTGAAAGAAGAAGAGATGGCATATTATGCATCTTATAAAAGGGCATTAGAAGATGAGGAGAAGTTACTGATGCAAAAATCTAAAGTGTAGTGGTTGAAGGAGGGTGATCAAAATAGTGCCTACTTTCATGATACTGTTAAGGGAAGGAGGAATAGGAATAGGATTGATGTTGTATATGATGAGCAGGGTAATTGTTTTAGTGAGGCTGATGTTGCTAATCAATTTGTTAATCATTTTCAGGGATTTCTTGGTGCTAGTGATACTGTATTCCCTGGTGAAGATCCTAGAACACTTTTCACTAAGAAGTTGTCTGTTGATTTGGCTGTGGAAATGATCAAACTAGTTGAAGAGTGTGAAATCAAAGAAGCTTTATTCAATAATGATGATAACATGGTTGCTGACCCTGATGGGTATTCATCTAAGTTCTTCAAAGTTGGATGGCCTATTGTTGGTGAGGATGTTATTGCTGCTATAGAGGAGTTTTTCAGAACTGGTAAACTTCTTAGTGAGATCAATAACACTCTTATTGCCCTTGTGCCTAAGAATAATACCCCCTTGAAAGTCTCTGATTATAGACCTATTGCCTATTGTAATGTGGTATATAAGGTGACTAGTAAGATTATTACTAACAGAATTAAGCCGGGTCTTAATAAACTAGTTGACGTGAATCAGTCAGCTTGCCAAGGAGACAAATTATTGATAACATATTATTGGCTCAAGAATTTATGAGACGGTACACTTGGAATAGTAGAGTTAGGAAATGTGCTTTTAAGATAGATATTATGAAGGCCTATGATACTGTGAATTGGCAATTCCTTGAATGGACTCTTAAGTTGTTTGGGTTCCATAATGTAATGGTTCACTGGATATGCTATATGTTACCAGTTCCTCATTTTCTGTTTGTGTTAATGGTGAAATTAAAGGTTTCTTTAGGTCTGGTATGGGTCTCAGACAAGGTGACCCTATTTCCCCTTATTTGTTTACCCTAGTTATGGAAGTCTTGACACTTATGATTAAGAGACAAGTTATAATTGAAGAGAATTTTAAATACCATGCTCACTGTAAGGAACTTGAACTTGCAAGTCTTTGTTTTGCTGATGACTTGTTGCTATTATGTCATGGCGATGCTACATCAGCTTCTGTATTAAGAAGGGGCTTAGATGAATTAACTTTGAGTTCAAGATTGTATCCTAGTCCTAGTAAATGTAATAGCTTATTTGGTAATGTTCCTAATACCATTAAGGATAAAATTATGCTTGTGATGCCTTTTAGTGAAGGGTCGTCACCTTTTAGGTATTTGGGTGTCCCTATGATTTCTAAGAGACTGACCAAGAATGATTGTGGTAGTCTTATTGAAGTTATGATGAGAAGGTTGGGAGATTGGAAGAATAGGTATTTAACATTTGTTGGAAGGTTACAATTAATTGCATCTATATTTTCTTCTTTACAAGTTTATTGTGCTTCCCTTTTCATGCTCCCTATGTCTGTTTGTGAGAAGATAGAAAAATTGAGCAAGGGTTTCTTATGGGCTAGGGGTGACTCTGTAAAAGGGTTGGCTAGTGTATCTTGGAAAGATGTATGTAAACCTAAAAGTCAGGGAGGTCTAGGTTTAAAATCTACGCACCTTTGGAATGAAGCATTGATGGCTAAATACCTATGGAACATAGTGAGTAATAAGGATTCTAGTTGGGTTAAGTGGGTCAATGCTTACTTCTTGAAAGGCAAAAGTATTTGGATAATTGATGTTAATACTAATTCCTCATAGTGTTGGAAACAACTTATGCAGTTAAGGAGTAAGATTGAGAAGTTTATTCAGGTTAGGATTGGGAATGGTAAGAGATGTAATATTTGGTTCGATAGATGGTGCTTAGAGGGTCCAATTATTAAGATTTTAAACCAAAGAGTTGTTGAGCTGGCTGGTTTGATTCTTGATACTTGTATCTCTGATATGATTTGCAATAATTATTAGAAATGGCCTTCTGATTGGGTAGGAAAATTTGATAATATTGTAAATTTGGTTGTTCCTAGAATTATGAATGATATTGAAGATAGGACTGTTTGGGTTAATAAGGAGGGTAGAGAAGTTGATTTTAGTATTAAGGAAGTTTGGAATGCTTTTAGTGATGACAACCCTAAGGTTATTTGGAGTAATCATATTTGGTTTAATCAGTGTGTGCCTAGGAATAGCTTTATTCCTTGGTTAGCTATTAAGGGAAGATTAAAAACCAAGTATAGGCTTGCTAAAT
Organism: Chrysanthemum seticuspe; assembly: GCA_019973895.1. Lineage (NCBI taxonomy): Eukaryota > Viridiplantae > Streptophyta > Magnoliopsida > Asterales > Asteraceae > Chrysanthemum > Chrysanthemum seticuspe. Next base: position 176,516,466 of record BPTQ01000004.1, on the reverse strand, counting down.
GGTTTAATGTTCAAAACCAGTTATGTCATTTGTGCAAATGTTCTAATGAATCTCACAACCACCTATTCTTTGCATGTCCTTATTCTAGAAGACTTTGGGAGAGGTTAAAACCTTTAGCAAATTTGGATGGAATAAGTAATGATTGGCCATATATCATATCTGGGGTGGTAAAATATCCTTCAAAAAACAATGTGTGGAGTGTTATTCAAAGGCTGGTAATTGGGGCTGTTGTATACTTAATTTAGCAAGAAAGAAATATTAGGAGAATGCAATTTGTTGAAAGAACATGTGAGAGTTTGTTTAAGATTGTTGTGGAATCAGTTAGACTTAAACTCATTGGCCTTTCCCTGAAGTTGACAGCTGATGTTGTTAAGGCTGCAAATGTTTGGAATTTACCCGTAGGAAAAACTACTTATCATAGTAGTTTGGTTGAGGAGTTGTTTAAAGATATTAATTTGCTATGGATTCCTCTTTTGTGATTCTTATATGGGTTCAATGGTCTTTTGAGAATACTGGTTTCTGGGACTGCAATGCTATCTTTGACTATGATGGTATGGGAAAATGGTGGTTGGATTTGGATAAGCACTTCCATGTATGAGCATGTTTGTGGGTTCTGGATGTGATGGGTTGTATTCAGGCTAGTAGATGTGGTTCTCTTTTCCTTGTTCAAGGTTTTTCCAACTGGGTTTTACTTGGATAAGGTTTTTAAGGAGGCTAATCTACTAATCTGGTTTTGTTATGTTGATGTATTCTCAGGTTGCTGTTATTTCTAATGTCTATGATGTTATGTAGTATTATTGTATTTGTGACCAGTATTGCTGTTGGAGGTATGGTTCATTGTCTAAGATTGATTTTTTATTTCATATGTGAGTCTGCTTTGGGAGTATTGGATGTGGCTGCTATGGATTCTACTTGTTGAAGTTGCACTCTTTTCCTTATTCAAGTTTTTTCCCTATGGGTTTTGCTTGGGATAAGGTTTTTAAAGTGGTAATTCTGATGTGATGGTATTCTGTTATGAGCTCCTTGTTTAATTCATATGCAGGATTGGTGATTTGAAGTGGTTATATGCATGGGATTCTGTCATGCTTATTTGCTTTTGTATTAGTTAGAGTATTTATCTTCTTGTTGTTATAGTTTGTTTAGACTATGTATTGTACTGACTTATAACTGTTAGTTTAGGTTAAGTGTATGGTGATGGATTGAGGGATACTTATTGGTCTCAGTATCTTTCATGGATTCTGAGTATGTTGTGCCTAGCTATTTGGTTATATGTTCAGTCCATTTGTTTTGTATATTCTGAACTTGTGAATGTCCAAGTCTTATGTTGTTTAGCATTTGTTGTTAGGCTAGTTGTATTCTAGTCTAGTTTTGGTTCTTGTATGTTAAACCTTGCCAGGTTTATATGGCACTTTCCTTAATAAATTTACATTTAGGAAAAAAAAGAACTATAAAGTGTGTTTAAGCAATCGGTGTAAAGTATTGGAAACTTAGACAAAACACAATAACATAATGAACAAAATAGCAGCAAATGAATTGATTTTAGAATACATGAGTTGTTATAAGAGGTAAGCTCATATGCTTTAACTATTTAAGAATCATGTCCCTCTTTCATAGTAAAATGTCAGGATCTCCATCCAATCAAGAAACATCTATATGTGAGTTTGATCATTTTTTATTTAATAGATTCACGATATCTCGAATGGACAAAATAATATTGAGTTGAGGAGGGTGGGAAAATTGATATGAAGGCCTTCTACGATACATGCAAGCAACATTTTTTTTATAGAAAGAAGGTCAACCAAAGACCTTTTTTTAACATAACTTCTGCTCCGCATGCCATATCAATTTTTTTGTAGAAAAAAGGTCATCGAAGAAAGCCTCCATATCAGTTCTTCCCAACCTCCGCACGCCAAGATTAGCATGTCCAATTGGCATATCTTGAATAACCTAAATATAAAAAAGGAAAAATATTTATGCCTTGGCCCAAAAATTATATTGGCTGCAAAACCTGGTTGCTTTTTATGCTTTCTAGATTCTACCGTGCCAAAATTAAGACTTAGAGGGCGACAAAATCATCATAACCCGACAACCACCATCCAATCGATTTATAAAAAAACAATCGATAAAATGCTCCAAATGAAGCTTTGGAATTCTTTTCGTTAATTATTGATTATGGAAAACATGTGTTAAGAACGCTACTAACATCTAAAATTAGGTGGCAGCTGGTGATAAACCTACCAACAAACACAGCGGTATCATGCACCCACAAAGCTAAGGTAACCAAGCATCCTTCAGCAGTGTAAGCCGGCAAACAACCTGAGAAATCCTAAGTAGAACCGCATATACAAAATATAGGAAATCATTGACAAACAAACATGCAAGTCTAACATCTCATGTATACCGAAAAAAATCATAGACATTAAAGAGGCTCAGGTCTGCACAGAAAAAAAGAGCAGGATCAATATACCATGGCTGCAACGATAGTAAGTTTCCCTGCTAACATGTAGATAATATCGTATTTCCTCGATTCTGATCAAACACCTAAAAATCAATCATCATTGCCTCTTATAGTGTCGATTATCGACGAAAAACAACTTAATATGTAGTAAAAGAATCCAATAATCACATAGGATGAAAAGTGCTTGATCATGTTCAAAAAACCTCTAAATGACCACTAAGAAAATGCTCTTCTCAAGGTATTTTTGTTAAATGCGAGACATAAATCAACATCCACATACCCACCTTCACTTTCCGTGACCTCCAACTACATGTACCAAACACAACAAGCAACAAAAAAAGCATCAAATAGATTAAGCACATTACATAATATCCGTACCATCACTTGGGTTATCGAGACGGTTCCAAGCGTGCCTTTGATCGTGGGGTGGAGCAGCCATATCTCTTGAAATACAAGCTTATACGTTAGTTTTCTATATTTTAGCGATTTATGAATGATCCAAGCAAATAAAATCAGCATGCATAGAAAGTTGTGACATCTGATGAAATTAGAATACGCCGTATTTGTAACACCCCAAAACCATTTTTAAGTATCAAATTACGAGAATGTCATCGGGGTAAGTTTGACTGCGACTTTTATAAGGTTGAAAGATTTACGTGATTGGTTAGTCAAAACCGATAGTCAAACTATAAGTAAATATATATTGTAAATGGTTTTAGAAAGATTAATGTGTCACAGTTATAAGAGGAAATGACTTAAGGGACTACTATTTCCAATTGTCCAAAGATGCGACCTTTTAACATGATAAAAACTTCATAAGTTTCTACACATTTCTCTATTCTCCTGGGCTGGGTTTGTGTGTCGGTTTAGAAGCAATAAAAAGGAGGGAAAAACTAATTTGATGATCTAGTGGTAAAGGAATTATGTCTTTAATTGAAGGGTTAATTTCATAAGCAATAATCCCATAAGTAATTAACTTAATTGTAATTATGAATTAAAGAGTTAGAATTTATGTAGAGGATTTGGGGATTTCATCATATGATGATTAAGAACAGAACTTGGGTATGATTATGGGTTATATAAAAACCTTGTAATTAATGTTGTATTAATATGATAATAGGTCTTGATGATGATTGTTGGATAGGATTCAAGTGATGTTGGTGATGTTCTTGTTAATATAGTCACGGAAGTCAAGGTAAGTAACTTTGGTTATGATATGTCTAGTATTGATGATTTAATGGTATCTTACTGTGATTGTAAATGAAGGCGTCAGGAATTGAAAGTATTTTGGTTTAGAAAGTGTGGTATAATTAGAGGCTTGATTAGTTGGATGATATGTGATATTCCTTGGTTGTAGATTAACCAACGTATATGTTTGGAATTGCTATATGATTGATATTATGTTATAGTATTATGTGGTTATAGATGTGATAGGTGTTATAGTGTTTTAGATGCAAGATTGAATGGTAATAGTTATGGTGTTTTATGGTGTATGTTTACGTTGCAAGTATGAGTAATTTAGATGTATTATTCATTTTTTTAACCCAATTACTTACAAAGTGTAAGCTTACCGTTTAGTTGTTGATGTTTTTGTGTAGGTTGTTTATGATGCAAGTAAGGTATTGGAGTAAAGGCCTATGGCTAAGAGGTAGAAGGTTTGGAAGTGATTTAAAATATATTTAGGAGCTTAGTACTAGATACCGAGCTCAATCGATGTGAACCCCCAAGTTTCACAAATGGTTTGTTAATGTTGTTGTCAAAGTGTTTTGGTAATGTGAAGTTTAAATGAGGTTATTACAGTTTAAAAGTATATTTGCAGAAAATAAAGTGTATTTAGTCTTATGTTATAGTATTGTGTTATAAAGTATGCAAATGGGTCAAAATGGGTGTTTGGCACAATACCAGTCACTTTGTAAAGTATGTTTCTACGGGTCTTTAAGACCGTGTTTATACATTTTTATGTGTTGTATATTGTGTTAATGAATTATGAAAGTTTTGATTTTATGTCATGTTATAGAAGTAATTTTTCGGAAGAATGGGTCAAAAGTGACCAAAAAAGATATGCAGAAGAAGGGGTATTTGGGACAAGGTCCATTTTATCCTATTTTGGGTCAAACGGGTCAAGAAATTTAGGAAACAATATATATGGTATATTTTTAGTTTAATGTAGATTACATATGTTTAACTTAGATTACATATGTTTAACTATATGTCTAAAGTGTTGATTTTATGTTTAAAGGTTTTACGGGGTCATTTTGAGAAAATAGTGCACAAGAGGGGTCTTTTAGTGCGAAAAAGGGGTAATAGTACTCAAGAGGGATCCCTTAGTACACAAGAGGGATAATAGTATACCAAAGTGGTCCTTTAGTGCACAAGAAGGGTATTACAACACAAAAGGGGTCAATTAGTAAATAAGAAGAGTAATGGTGCAAAAAAGGGGTCTTATCGTGCACAAGAAGGGTTTTGCAGTTTTCTGTTATTTTCGTCATTTGGCATAAAGTCAACCGTGGCTCGTTAGAAGTCTCGCCACCTATCAGCGGAAAGGTCTTTGATTTTACTTTCATTTAAAAATAGTTTTAGAGTTTGAATCATTTCACAAGTGTAAATGAATACATGTGAAGTAAGAGAAGGTGAGTTTCGATCATGTCTTTGTGTGAAAAAAAATGGAGTCATTTTGGGGCGTTTTAACTTGGTATTAGAGCTTTGGTTTAAGTTAATTAGGTTGCCACTATAGATTGCATAAACTTAGACCACTCATAAATGTGTGATCCGTAAGTATAAAGTAGTGCGGAAATGTAGTTGCCTTAGTTATAAAGGTAAATATAGTGCTTTGCGGCTACTAGAATGAAGATGCTTAGACATAGTTTGATTATAAAGTGTGTTATTTGGCTATGGACTAATTGATTTTGTTTATGATTGACGATGTTAAGTAGGAATGTTTGATGTATATGTGATATAATTCCATGGTAGACTAGTGTATGTTTAAGTGCTTTGAAAAGTACATGTTATGTTTGAATTGCATAGAGTGAAGTTTTATTGATGGTTTGGTGTCCAAAATTATATGAGCTATAGACGAATTAACTAGAACATGTTTCATGACACTTGTGCTTAGTATCAGATGTAAGTTATATGTTTGTTTAGATAAAAAGTCTATGGGATTTTAATTGATGTATAAGCAAATGAGAATGTTTGTTATAGTATAAATGCATAGATGATTGACTAGAGAATCAATACGACATGAGGTATTAGATGATTAATATAAAAGAGTATGATTTATGTGGCGACTAAAGACCAATATATAGTCTAATTAGTATAGCATGCCTAATGTGTAGGATTAGTGAATGTGTTATAGAATAAACCTCTGTAAGGTTTATATGCAGAAGAGTCAAGTAAACTAAATATGTAATAGTATAAATGGTGAATATGGTCAACTTGGGTTTGAAGAGGAAATGTGAAGTACAATATAAGGGCACATAGAAAAAGTGCAAATTGTATAATGGACAAACATCATATAGATCTTGTCTTAAATTAAAATGGACGTAATTGTGTGTGTGTGTGTGTTAAAATTTTTTAAGGCAATAAGATTTGGGAATGATGGAAGTACTTTTTAATAAAATTACATGAATAGTAAAATGTGTAAAAATGGTTAAAGAGTTAATAGCTTGGATCCAATAGAGGTGAATCGGGGAAGCGTTACACTAATCGTTACAGAAAATCCTCTAGAGGGACGTGTGAAAACTAAAAAGGGGGTTGAATAGTTTTACCGATTAAAACTTCGTTTTAAAATATTTAGATCAACTTATGTCAATCTATTTAGTGTGTGTGTTGGATGATGATAGATAAGCATATAATTAAGTAATTGATGTGATTTTACTGACCAAGTTTTAATATTTATAAGTGTCTTGTTTACCTATGGTCCACCCTATGCACTAACGGGCAGTGTACCCGGTCGTGTGTAGTGTAGTAATCGGTAAAACCGAGGTCGTCCCAAGAGCTATGTGAGCGGATTCTAATTAAGTCTATGTGTCACTGGTTTTTATTGGTTTTTAGGTTTGAAATGATTAATTAACTAACAAAACAAGAAAGGAAAGAAAGCAAATAAAGGCAGAGGTTGTGATCAAGAGAGGTAAAGTGTGCTAACCTAGTTACTCATCCTATCATGTTATGTTCACGTCTAATTACTTCCAATTGATTCAAGTGGGGGTTAAGGTCGCTAGGACAACACTTGGTCAGTTCGTCTTAACCTATCAGCAAAGGTTTCCACGGGAGATCAAGCTACTACCCTTGAAAGTCCAGTTGTTCTTAGTCCCCTAAGCCAAGTCATTAAGTTCCGCTACATGAAAGATTCATAACAATGAGTGCCCGGGTGCTAGCATCTTAGACACTCATCCCTAACTTCTTAAGTTCATCAAAACGGCATGTGATCATTTGGACAGTTCACACAAGCGAAGAAGGGTCGTCAGTTGGTCAATTCTTACCCTTCCCACTAAGTCTACCTACTCAGGGTCAGTTGGTCAATTCTCCTAAGCAACTAGACACTACCGCCATTCAAAACTAACGAAACAAGGGTAGCTACCAATGAACTATGCATGCATACACTAGAAACAATTATACGAAAGTAATGTAAACATAAACTCAACAAGTAAGGAATCATAACTAGGCTAGGGCCAAAGGTGCTTAGCCGATCATATTAAGAGAAACAATCAATTCAATGTTTAACATATTGAAATACATGAATCGAAAGTAAAAGTAAAGATAATCGCTAATGCTTATCGTTAGGGAGTGATTTCTCCCTTGGAGATGGCTCCGTATGCTCTTCGAGATCTGCCTTTGGTCCCCTACTCACGTTCTCTGCTTTTTGATGTGAAGTGAATGATGTGAAATGCAAAATTTAGGGCTGGTATTTATAGGCGAGATCTAGTTACGGCGTAACTTAAGTTAAGAGTTACGCCGTAACCTTAATATTACCATAATAAAGCTCTCGTAATAGCTGGTTACGGTGTAACACATGGGATGAGTTACGCCGTATCTTCAATACAGGTTACAAGTGACATGATTACGCCGTAATCGTTTGAAGGAATTACGGCATAGCTTATAGCGGCGTGGAACCTCTTTTGACCTAATGGGTTACGGCGTAATCCTTATTGGGAGTTACGCAGTAATCTTCTGCTGAGCTGGCCTTCTGAGTCACGCATTAGTTACGGCGTACGCCGTAGCTTCATCACAGTGGGCATACTATCATTAATTCTTTATAAAATCTCCAAATCCGAGTCTCTTTAGCTCCAATGCCCGTAATTTACCTGAAAGTAAAATATACAGGAAAACAAGCGTAAATCCATATAAATGATATAAAATACGAGCATTATCGGGGGAAATTGACACTTAATATTCTGGACTATTTGATGTTATCAGTAGTGCAAAGATGAAGAGAAAGAAACACAAAACCATAACACGAGTATTTATAGTGGTTCGGCTACAAGGACACCTTCCTTGCCCTACTCCACTCCCCGAGTTCCCTACTCGAGAGTTCGTAAGCACTACACAACAAAAGCTCCTTCTTGTGGCGGAGAAGCCTTCACAACGTCGCCTACTCTTTATCCGGTACAAGGCTAGACACCGGGTTCTTCCATGAGGTAGAACCAAACCTATCACAACGTCTCCTACACTTTATCCGGTACAAGGCTAGATACCGAGTTTCATTACAAAGGAGGAACTACTACCCAACACTACATAACTAACCCAAATGAGACACGCTCCTTATTACAACATCATAAGGATATCAATATCCTTTAACCCAAACTATCTATCTTGTACATCGATGCACCATATCGAATGTACTCCCTTGGCACCTTTCACTAATGCCTTTGACACGACCCTTTGGCACCTTTCACTAATGCCTTCGACTTGACCCTTTGGAACCTTTCAGTAATGCCTTCGACTTGACCCTTTGGCACCTTTCACTAACGCCTTCAACACAACACTTCTAAGGAGGGAGGAAAGAACTATCAACAAGATAACTTCAGCAGTCTTGATGATGACGAAGCTTGGCAACTCATGGACTTGAGCTTGCTCGACTTCAAGAGGTGGTAATCTTGCCTTTAAGAGGAACCTAGAGAATCACAGAAACACAAAACTACATAGAAAGATCCTTTGGATCTGATATTAGAGATATTACAATGCTAAGAGAGAGTATGTGTAAAAAGGGGTGAGTTGCAAGAGAGAAATGGCTCACTATTTATAGGCAAATTTCTCTACTTTTCCACGGTTCCCACGGATCGCATCGCTCCTAAGAGGTATCCGGCTAGTGCAATCTAAGGGATCCGGCAGCTGGGTCAGCTTAAGTCCGGATTTTGGGTTGCAAAATGGGTTATGGGTTATGGGTTATGAACCATGGGTTATACAAGATGCAATGTATCTAGACATTGGGTCATGGGTCTTGGGTCATGGATCATGGATAATACCCAACATGACTTCATGCATGATGTCATGCAATGGGTCATGGGTTATGGATCAAGCTCCATGGATATGGGTCATGCACTTTGGGTTTTACCCAACAATATTCAATGTATCTAGTCAATGGGTTAAGGACTTAGATTTTTACCAATTACATTACCCATTACAATATATACCAAGTATATATATATATATATATATATATATATATATATATATATATTTTCATATTATGTAAACATTAGTTGTTATACATATGCATTTCTATAAGATGTAAACAATATTACTTGTTTAGTATTTTATATGAAAATGTAAGTGTATTAGTAAACTATTGGCTCAAACTATTTACGTATTTTATTTGTTTCATTAAAATGATTTTACGTTTGTTATCGACAAAATATTAGAAGATCGTAAAATGTAAATAAACGTTTTTACGGCTTATTTGTGTTAACAATCTCCCCCTTTTTGTTGATGACAAGACATAAGATTATTTGAAGGAAAAACTAAAATTTGTAAAAGTTTGAATTGGAGTTTTTACTCTTGTGACAACTCGCAATTTCAGGACATTTCTCAAAACAATTCATGTTTCACTATTTCATCAATTATCGTAAACTAGGTTTACGTGTTCCAAATTCGCGTAACCTTAATGGTTTAGCGGCGAATTCATGATCATATCATCAAGGACATTTCATATAGACTAAGTTTAGTCTACATTTCATTAACATCATTTGCATCATGTTAGTTCATTCATGATTTTGCATTTCACCTTAAACGCGTAAATTTCATATTAAATAAACGTTATCGCGTAAGTTATTATTTTGAACATTTAATCCGATACTTCCAAAAATGATCCCGATATATTTTTATACTTACATTTAGTTTATAAAAATAATATTTTGAGTTTACCTAGTGTTTTAAATTTATTTTGTATATAAATCGTTAAATTTATATTATTACGACGCTTTTCTTAAAAACTACACGATAATTAATATATCACTCAAATTTTACAAGAAAGGTATTTTTACAATTTTTATGACTACAATATATATTACTTTGATCCATTAAAATTTATTTTTAAGACAACACTACCCTAAATACAAAAATGTATGTACAAGTTACAAATTATATTTATTAAACTTACATTTACATACATTATAACAATAAAAAAAAAAAAAAAAAAAAATTGTATTTAGAGATACAAACCCCCTTGGCCGACCAAGGGGGATGATTCATTAAATGGTTGGTGAATTTTTTCTTACAAATGAAGATCTACACTCCAACTCTTCTTATACAATCACAATAATTCTAAACTTTCTATTCAAGACCATTTCTCTCTTCCTTTCTTTGTCTCAAAACCGGCCAAGCCAAAAGGGTGAAGAGATTTCATCAAAGTTTTTCCAAGATCAAGTTTTAACAATCTAGTTACACTCTTAATCAAGGTTTTGAAATAAAAACCTAGGGTGTTTAGGTTTAATCCTTTGTTCTTGTCACCTCATCAAGTAACTAGTAAGCATATCATTTTCATTTTACATCTTTCATTATCATTTCATATCTATTTTATCATTCTTGAGCAAAGCATGCAAGACTTATGGATATTTATACCATTTTTACATTGTTTTTAGAGTTATACATATATAAGTCATCCTATAAATTATCCCTTGTTATATATTAGTTTTGGTGATGTCTAGGAACCCATGACACCCTAAGAAGGTGTATGGTAGGATTAGAATAGCTTCGGAGTTGTTTTGAAGGGATTGGAATAGGTTTAGTACGAGAAAAATTCATTTTGACAAGTATTAAAAAGGGTCTGATCGCATTTTGTAATTCTGGAAAAACGACAGTAGACATAAAATTTTTGGCCTAGATATTTAGAAAATATACTTTAAAACGAATCCGTGGCCGCTTGAACGGATTAAAACGGAGCTATAACGAAGAAGTTATGAATTTTTCAAGTTTGACGACGAAATATATATATTCTGAAAATTTCAGCAAGCTGTTTTTGTTTTGTACGAGTCAAAAACGAGTCTTAAGCGTTATAAATTATTTCGACTTATCAAAAATATATTAGTGTACTTTGATACGAAGCTAAGGACGTATAATACGTAGAAAACGGATTTGTAACGACTAAAATATACACGTTTTCACAACATTGCCGTAACTTTATTAGTTAAGAAAAACTATATTACTTTTATTTGACAAGTGTTACGGTAAACAAAATGACCATATTGAAGGCTATTTTTAACGATGACGTAGAACTTTTTGTAAAGAGATGTCTTCTAATAAAAGTGAGATCACCAAGCATATTTTCTAAAATGACCAACCGTTTGTATAGCGGAGTTGTAATGAATTAACTACGGTTGCTTAAACTTTGCCGAAATTCACTTTTAAACTACATTTTGGACAAAATCACCCTACTTAACCTATATTTTTCTTTATGAACGAGACCTCTAGGATAAAAACTTAAATGCCAAAACTTTGAGATTTTGATACAAGCTTTCCAAAACCGTTGAGTTTGTTTCCTAACGTTCGACGTACACCATTTTACGACTAGCTTTTCGAGGCCATTTTTGTCACTTTCATGAAATTTCCAACGACATTATTTTACGACGAAAAGTTATAATTTCATAATAAATCATTAAGAAACTATTGTAGGATGTCATTTTGACGTAAATACTTGTAAAGTAATTTAAGAATGGTCAAGACGTCAAAAGAGTATTTTTCGACGATAAGTATTATTTTCAAAACTCACAAATGGTATAAATAACATACGAAATGCATGCATAACATTACATCATGACTTATTACATATCATATCATTCATAATAGGTCAGTTTCGAGATCACGCTACGTTTCAGTGTACTCACTTTTGTCATCATAATCATTGCAATAGGTGAGTTTTCATAGCCCCATTTTCAATTGTTTTGTACTATTTTGGGGGAGTTACATGCTTAACTATTTGTCACAAGTACTTTATCTTTTTAAGGATAACTTCTGTCATGATCATCATTGTTTCAAACTGAATGTTGTACTATATTAGTTGTCTTGTTTGTTTGGTATAGTTCTACGTCGTATAAAGTTCTATGTCAGTTGACTACTGATACATCGGCGTATAAAGTTCTATGTCAGTTGACTACTGATACATCGTCGTATAAAGTTCTATGTCAGTTGACTACTGATACATCGTCGTATAAAGTTCTATGTCAGTTGACTACTGATACATCGTCGTATAATGTTCTAAATCAGTTGACTACTGATACATTGAGTCTAGTCCTATTGATTAAGCGCTATTGTTCTACGTCGAGTTAGGTACTATTGTGAATTCATTTGACATCATGTGCTTGAACATAAACTATACACATTTTGGCAGTGGGTTGTGAACACACAGGTTGCAAGTTTTGTATGGGCAGAACTTGGAACTGGGTGGATTTACAATGCCTTTGCTGCATAAACGATTTTGAAAGGCTTTACATTTCAACACAAACTCTATGAACTCACTCAACCTTTGTGTTGACACTTTTAGCATGTTTTTATCTCAGGTATCTAAGGCATTCACTTCATGGCATGCATGTGGACACATCATAGAGTCGTGGTGACGACGCGTCTCTCATGGGATTTATGCACTTTAAAAACATCGTTTGAATTGTAACAAACTTATTTCCGCACAAGTTGATTTTCATTTGGGACCTATACTTTGTAAACTCTGATTGTTTTATTAAATCAAGCGATGTATTTTTCAAACGACACTTTAGGTCGTTCAATATAACTGTGATTGTGATGCTATGACAGTCAATCCCCATGAATTCCATTCCGCTCCAAAAACAGGTAATTTGGGGGTGTGACAACTCTCTTCTCTCCTTTTTTGTCAAAACAAAAAGAGTGTCGAAAATAAACTAACACATTGTTTTGAAAAAAACGTGTGAAAAGTAATAATATGAAAAATAGAGAGTAAGAGAAGAGAAAAATTCTCGTCTTAGCTCCCCCTTGACGGGTGCTTTCCTTTGTTGAGGGCGTCAAGTAATTAGAAAGACTAAGCGAGTGGTTTGCAATTATTGTTGGGATATAAAAGTCAAAGTGCTGAAGAAAGTCAAAGTACTGCTTAATGAAAGTCAAAGTACTGCTCAACATCAAAGTACTGCAAAGCTAAAGAGCTGCTATATCGTTTATGGAAAGCTTTGTAATTCTAGAAGAAGAACCTGTTCTGCTTGCTATGGTAGCTACTTCACCAAGTTCACCCACTATCTCTGAGGTATGCTCTAAGTGTAATGATTTTTATCAAAAAGTGCTTAAAGATTATGTAACTGAAAGAGATAATTGTAGAAGGGCTAGGTCTGAGGTAGCTGGTTATCAAATAACTTTAGAGTCAATGGAAGCCAAAATAATAACTCATGAAAATAATGAAATGGCTTGGGCAGAAAAATATGAGCAACAGGATTATCAATTAAAATTAAGTGAATGGAAGTTAGGATGTAAGGTCTCTGAACTTGAAAAGATGACTAAAGAAAGGGATGAATTGTTAGAAAAATTTGCTGCTTGGGTAGAATCTGGCCTTTCACATGTTAGTTTTGTTGAAAAACAGAAAAGAGCACACATTAAAACTGGCCTAGGTTTTGGTATGGACTTTAGTAGTACAAAAGAGAACCCACCTAGTGATAAGGAACAAATTGATTCAGAGGAGATAACCACTAGTGATGATGAACTCATTAGCTCAGAAGAGAACAAATCTAGTAATGAGGAATCAATTAGTCAAACACCTCCTGAATTTAAGAATGACAAGGGTTATCATGCAGTCGCTCATCCCACTGGTAGTTTTCAACCACTTAGAACAGATGTTTCTTGTTTTGGAGTAGACAATTTAGAGTTTAGGAAAAAGCTTACTGGTCAATCTAATTCAGGTCCATCTAGTTCTGAAACCCCAAAAGAAACAGTTGAGACACCTAAGGATTATAATGTTAAGTGTTCAGCAGTACATTCTTCTCAAAGTACTGCTAGACATTCAGCAGTACATTCAAGAAAAACTTTTCAAAATACTGCTAAACCTTTTTTGAATAATTTTGGTAAAATAGTTTTCATCATTCACCAAAAAGACAGGATAGTTTTGGTCATAGAACTAAAGAAATTTTTTTTGGGAAAATGGGTCAAAAATTATGTTTTGTGTGTTATAGTCCTGATCATTTGATTAAGGACTGTGACTTTCACTCAGATTACTTAAGCAAATTCCCAAAGACTAAAACTACCAACCAAAAGCCAAGGGAGAATAAACAAGTTTGGAATCACTCACATAGGGTTAACCACAACAATTTCTCAAAAGACTATAGGTACCCTCACCAGAGACGATCTTTTTCAAAACCACCAGTACCCTCAAACACTTTTTAAGGTACTGATAAGCCAAAAGTTTCTCAAGCAATACCTTCTCAAAGTACTGCTAGGTTTTGACCCAATCAAGGTACTGCTAGCACTTTTTGGAATGGAAGCCCTAGGAGATCCAATTACTATCAATCTAGAAGGCGTTACACCTCAAAAAGAGTATCTAGATCAAAGAAATCTTCACAAAAAGTTAAAACCAAATGGGTTAAGAAAGAAAGTACTGATGGGGAACAAATAGTACTTTCAGCAAGTAAGAATGAAAAAGAGAATTTTGATGAAAAAAAGAGTTTTGTTGAAAAACCAACACATGTTTTGGAACAAACGAAAATAATTGACCATGTTTTCAAAGACAGTGGAGATTACATACTTAAAGAATTTAAGTATGTCACTCCACAAGGGGAACACAAGTCAGTAATGGCTTGGGTTCCTAAAATTAACTAACTCTTTCATCTTTGTGCAGGGCAACCCAGAAGAGGAGCTTAAAGATCATTTAATTGTTGATGGTTGCTCTGGAAGCATGACAGGAGACAAAGAGATTTTGTCAGATTTTAGATCTTATTTTGGAGGAAGAGTTGCATTTGGGAATGATCCTAGTGGAGGTAGAATTACTGGAAAAGGAACCATCAAGGCAGGAAGCATAGACTTTGAGAATGTTCGCTATGTAAAGGAGCTCAAGTTCAACCTTTTGTCAGTCTCTCAGATCTGTGATAAGAAGCACCCTGTGTTATTCACTAACACAGAATGTCTTATTCTTTCCCCTGAGTTCAAGCTTGTTGATAATAACTTGGTAATACTGAGAGTACCAAGAACCACTGATGTATACAGTCTGGATATGAAGAGTCTTAATTCTTCTAAAAGAGCAACTTGTTTAGTAGCAAAGGCAACACTTGAAGAAGCACATCAATGGCATAGAAGATTAGGGCATGTGAATTTCAAGAATATCAACAAGTTGGTTAAAGGAAATTTAGTTAGAGGTTTACCTTCCAAAACATACAAGAATGATCATTCATGTTTGGTGTGCAAGAAGGGTAAACAACACAAAGCATCATGCAAGAAGATTGAGGAAAGAACTATTAGAGATCCTTTAGAGTTGCTGCACATGGATCTGTTTGGACCTGTTTCTATTGCAAGCTTAAACAAGAAGAAGTACTGCTTAGTTGTAACAGATGATTGCAGTAGATTTAGTTGGGTCTTTTTCTTAGGATTTAAAGATGAAACCTTTGATGCTATTCATGATCTTATAATAGCCCTTGAAAACTAATTGAGACTCAAAGTAAGAGGTATTAGATGTGATAATGGGACTGAATTCAAAAACAAGTTTATGGATGAATTATGTGACAAGAAAGGAATCAAGAGGGAGTTTAGCATTGCTAGAACTCCACAGCAGAATGGTGTTGCAGAGAGAAAGAACAGAACATTGATAGAAGCAGCCAGAACAATGCTTGCAGATTCTCTATTGCCTATTCAATTTTGGGCTGAAGCTGTAAGTACTGCTTGTTATGTGTTGAATAGAGTATCAGTCACTAAACCTCAGATGAAGACACCTTATGAGTTGCTTATGGGAAAGAAACCTAACATACATTTTATGAAACCTTTTGGATGTCCTCTGACTATTCTCAATACTATTGATTCTTTGGGAAAATTTGATGGCAAGTCAGATGAAGGATACTTATTGGGATACTGTACCAATAGCAAAGGATTTAGAGTGTATAACAAGGTTACCAAAAAGGTTCAAGATTGTCTTCATGTTGAATTTTTAGAAGATCAAGAAAATCAAAAGGGTAAAGGTCCTGATTGGATGTTTGATCTTGATGTTTTGACTCCTTTAATGAACTATGTTCCTGTTAGAGATGAAAATCAAGTTTTTCGCAAAGAAGAAGATTTATAGTACATTGTTCATGGAGTCCATATTAGACCTGATGCTGTTCCTGATGAAGAACCTATATCTATTGAGAAGGAGAAAAGTACTGATGAACCAAAGTCCACTTTGTCTGTTGAAGATCAAGCTATTCAAGATGAACTTAATAGGATGCTTTTTCGAGAAACAATAGCACAATCTTATGAGGATGAACAAAGAAGAGCTTATGAAGAAGCAAAGAAAAAGGGCCAGTCTGCAGATTACCCTCACAGTACTTTGGATCAAAGTACAGTTGCACCAATTGACAGTACTTCTGATGATTTGTATGATCCTAGGATGCCTGGATTAGAAGACACTGATGATGAATTAGATGATGAAGGTATTTTATCAAATCCCAATGAAGGAGCTCATTTCACAAATTTAGATGATGATCTTGAAGTTCTACAAACTCCTACATTAAGAGTTCATAAAGATCATCCTGTTGGTCAAATCATTGGTCCTTCTCATTCTGGAGTTCTAACCAGAACTAAAGCTAAAGGCTTCTCTAAGCCACATAATGCTTTACTTAGCTTTGTATATAAACAAAACAGGATGAATCATAAGGATCAACAAATATGCCTGTTTACCTGCTTTATCTCTCAAGAAGAACCCAAGAATATAGCTCAAGCATTAACTAAAGAGAGTTGGGTTGAAGCCATGCAAGAAGAACTTCTTCAATTCAAACTTCAAGAAGTTTGGGTACTATGTGAACTACCAGATGGAAAGAAAGTCATTGGTACAAGATGGGTTTTCAGAGTTAAGAGAGTTGAAAGAGGGAATGTCATCAAGAACAAAGCAAGATTAGTTGCACAAGGATATAGACAAGAAGAAGGAGTGGACTATGATGAAGTGTTTGATCCTGTAGCAAGGATTGAAGCCATTCGATTATTCCTGGCTTTTGCATCTTATATGGGCTTTCCTGTTTATCAAATGGATGTCAAGAGTGCCTTTCTTTATGGCAAGATTACAGAGGAAGTTTATGTCAAACAACCTCCTGGTTTTGAGAATCCTGCACATCCAAACAAAGTCTACAAAGTTGTTAAGGCTCTGTATGGCCTTCATCAAGCACCTAGAGCTTGGTATGAAAGACTCTCCACTTTCTTATTGCAACATGGTTACATAAGAGGAGTAATTGATAAGACTTTGTTTATCAAGAGAGACAAGAAGGAAATCATGCTTGTCCAAGTCTATGTAGATGATATTATCTTTGGAGCTACAAAACAGTCTATGGTGAAAGAATTTGAGTAGCTCATGCAACAAGAGTTTCAAATGAGTTCCATGGGTGAACTAACTTTCTTTTTGGGGCTTCAAGTTAACCAATCAAAGGCTAGAATTTTCATTAGTCAAGACAAGTATGCCACTGACATTCTTAAGAAGTTTAACTTTGATGCTATGAAGCCTGTCACCACACCCATTAAAGCTATCAACTCATTGGGAAAGGATTGTAAGATATTGGATTTCATAAACACATCACATAACAATATATGGGTCGAATTATACAAGATTTTTAGATAGAGAAAGTGGAAGATAGGAGCCTTTCTAGAGAGAGAAAGTAAACAAAAGAAAGAAGGTTAGATTGAGTGAAAGGTCCAACCCTCTACCTTGGGAGGTAGAGGGTATTTATAGTTACATACTACACATCCTCCTTCGGACTGTGGATCAGGCATACAGTGGGTAAAGACCCATCCTTCCTCCACGGTGTTACACTAAGCTAACCTAAGCTAATAACTAACTAATAAACTATTAAATAACATAAATAACGATAAGTCTATGAGCTAACTTATGCTAGATTATATTTGGGGTGACCGACTCTTCACTATGGAATTTATAATTCCTAACAATCTCCCCCTAAGGGAGGTCACCCCATGTTTTACATTTTGAATCCTAGCATTTTAATTTATCTTCAGTCTTGAGCTCGTAGACTTTAATTCTTCACTTTCACAATCTTTGTGCATTAGTAGTGACTTTTCATAGTCTGATTATTTTGTACTTTCAGTGGAGGCCTTTAACTGATCCACGTCTTGATGATCTTCGAGCTTTTTTTGAGATCATCAGCCACAGTAAATCTCTGGATCACCCTTTGTTGTGTTCCCATCATGTGATGTTGTGACTTTTGGACCAACATGCTCACACTTTTGGATCATGACATCTTTTCATCAGAGTAGCGGAAGCTTTTACTAGTTCATGATATTTGCAGCAGCGTAGTAGAAGCATAGTATAAAAATATATGAGCCAGGTTATGTATATATGCACTAGTCATGATTTCTTCAATTAAGTGTGGATGTTGTGAGCATGCGGCTTTGGATTGACTTCTCAATTCTGATCAGCTGCAACCGTCCAAATGTACCTGCAAACAACAATTAGCAATAAAACACACGAAAGTGTCTTTGATCACTTTCGTCGAATTGAGGTACACGGCCCACGGTTCCCCGTTGATCAGTACAAGTACTGCCTGTGATCAGGTAGGATTCCTAAGAATCTCCTTGACAGGGTTTCGCAGCTGTTCTAGCTGTTCTCAAACTGGAACATCTCAAAGAAGACAACACGAAGTGAGTGAACCAGCGAATTGAGATTCACTGATTGATGAAAAATTTATTTGAAAACGATCGCGTATTGCTTGAAGAAATATTTTTGCAATACAACGAAGGTTTTATGAGAAAGATCAATTTTCAATCAAAAATACTTTTTGAATATGAAAAAGAATACACATTCGATGTGCTAGAGAAAAGAAGAGATTTGCACATCGAACGGTTTTTTCATAAGTATTTTTTCAATCAGAGATACTTTTTGAATTTGAAATATGAATACACATTCGATGTGCTAGAGAAAAGAAGAGATTTGCACATCAAACGGTTTTTCCAAAAGTATTCGTCAATTCATTTCCTGGACCAAGGTTGATTCATGAATGAATCGCCCCATTGTTTCTATCTAGTTGTCACAAGCTTGATCTTTTGCAAGATCTCACATGTCACCCACCAAGAGCTTGTTTGATGTTGGCTCTAGAAAGATTTCCATCTTCATTGTGAATATTTAACATATCACTCGGATGTTCTGGAAATACCACAAGGATAATGCGAAGGACTCTCAATATATACTTACTTTCCACATTGTGTGAAACAGCAAGTCTTCATTAATTTTGGTGTCCTAATGAGATATTGTGGATGATCTCTTGGCTCTAGACTCAATCGTGCATATTTTATTCCCTATGCCGGAGACTAGGGAGAGGGTCTCCTTCTTCAATATCAACAATTTTTAAGAGAAAGTCGATAGATTATGTAGGTTCCCCTGAGAATGAAATAAGTCCTTTTAAGAGGAACTTGAGTAGCTTGGGAAGGTTAGTGCAGTGCGTCACTGGGTCCATGACGTCTTGTCTTCAATACCGGCGTTACCTTAGTAACCACCAGTAGCATATGTATTGAACCCGGTTTCTGCCCTAAGGTTGAATTATTGGAGGGCTATTTCTTTTCACCCTTTTCTCATTCATTTCTTTTTCATTATTCAACCCCTTCAGTGCTTACCGAGACTTCATTACTAGAACCTTGTTGGGTTTGTTCCAGTACTAGCTTTGTCTCAGTCGACACTTTTCTCGTATTCTCATTTTTCTCCTTTTTTCATCAAACCTAAGGACTTCTACACTATCTAGTGGATTGTCCCTGGGTAGATCCCTCCGGCTCTGGCTGGATCGTGGGAACGAATACCTAACATAACCATTCTTATAACACCATGCATAAAGTAAATTGGTCGGTCTTTGAGGTATAGTTCATTCGTCCTTGAAACCAATTGAAAAATCATTTGGAAAAATCAAATCAAGGTACTTATGATATAATATCAAAGCATTTTATACCTTAATAGTTTTGATCATTTAGAAATGCTCCCCCTTAATATGTGCTTCGTTATTCGAAAGCGTTTAGCACATATGGGAGAGCAGCCTGCACTATTTGAGTGAAAACGATTATCAGATTTCATATTTAAATCAGAAATTCTCCCCCGATTAAAAATATCAAATCCTTTGAGATTTTGGATTCCGAGTGATTTAAATAGGTTTTGAAAAACATGGGAAGAAAATGTGTCCAGATTAATTTTATTCTGATAGCGGACCAGATTTAGGCATTTAAAGATTGTTAGTGTCAGGTATGATAGTTTTAAGAGATCTTTAAATAAAATAAAACAATTTCACAATCAAACAAGAACAGAAAAAATTTCATTTTGAAAGATCTTGATTCAAAATGAAAATCATACCATGACATAACATTAAATCTTTAGATCACCACTTTATTACGTACACATGGACTTCTTGATGAAAATATCGTTTGAAAATATTTAGTTTGAAATCACTGTTTAAAATCTTTTGTTTAAAATGAAGTCCGGTTGATTTCCAAAATTTAAGTCCAATTTATTTTCAAAACAATAATGTTTCATTTTCAAAACAATATTTTTAAATTGTTGAAAAATAGTATCATCCACTACATGTCCTGCACAAAAATACGTTAGGTGGAGAGAATCACAAGCTGCTTTTGTTGTTGCTGAAAGGATGAAAGAAAACCATCTGCAGATGCAGTGAGACCTTTGAAGTTGCATCTAACGTGCCAACTATCCACGGAGAGATCTGATTAAGCTCCGTTTCTTCTTTTGTCGACCCAAGATATAGTTACCCTTTCCTTTCGGCATCCAATCATCTTCATATGTGGGATCCGGATCGGGAACATTCTTTTAAACCATCTTATCTGCATATGTTAGTCAACACAAACAGATATATGGTGGTCGACAACACCCAAACATCAATCGACTAATAAAAGTCAATCCAACATATCAATCATATCATAAAGGGCATGAGAATAATGTGTTCATCAAAATATAATCATCTAATCCTATCAATCACATCCTAGAATCCTAGTCCTTCAACGTAGGCAAACATATTTTACTTTTAAGCATATAGGATGATTATATAAGCCCGTTAGATGATATATATTTGAGAACATTCTCCCCCTAAATCAATGACTCATTTTATAAAAGGTTTAAAAGCGCTGAAGTCATTGATTAGTTTTCAAATTATACGAAAACTCTGAATCTGATTGATTTTTCAAGCAACTCATTTTCCACCATTTTGAAACACAACAAATATTTTCCTGAAGAATTTTTAGACGGAAAAACATTTGTGTAGGAACAGCAGTCCTTCGACATACTTTCCTTATTAAGATTTTGGATAAGTGCACGAATTTTGTGAAAATCGTTTAAGCGTAGCACTTTCCTTCTTTGAAAAACGGGTTGCTATCTGAAATAATAGCAAACCATTGTTTAAGCACGGGTTACAGTCTGAAGTAACTGCAAGCCATAGTTTGAGACATGTTTTGACAAATACTTACACCTCCTGCTCGAACTTTATCTAAAGTCTCGTGCCATTATTGAATGACATTTCAAAGACTGTAGATGTTATCGATACCAGAAGACATGTCTTGAGAAAAACAATATTTTTAGAATTTTTCAAATTTTCTGATTTTTATGAATTTTTGTTGGTTTTATATTTTTCTATTTTCTTTTGATGGTTTTATATTTTTGTATTTTGCTTTTTGATAAATATATACAAAGAAGATGATATAGTTTAAGAAGATGATGATACAATTACCGAGATAAGGATATCGAATAGCACATTGTAGAAGATAGAGACCATCATTTCTTAAACTTTCACCACCAAAGCTTTCGAGGCTCCAGAGTAGTCGTTAGAACATGAACCATCAGAAAGTGAAACTTTGGTAGCTTCCCCCCAAAACGACAATCTTCGTAGTGAGACCACTTTCCCCAAGTAATAGAAGTGAAGCAAACAGTCTCATTGAATGAAGCTCAACAACCCAAAGAAACATGAAAACACCGAAGTAACAAGTTGAACTAGTGATCCTTTCTACGGTTATCAAACTCGGGATACATGATTATGCTCGATCACATGAACCTGTTGTGCATCCCTGATGTAAACATCATTCTGCGGATTTGTGTAGGAGAACAATATATCAACATCTTTGTTGGAATCACTCCTAAACGTAAATCAAGTGTTAGTGATTCATATGTAATAGTTAGCTTAATTATGGCCTTTATGTTTGTTATTAGCCTTAAGCTTATGTAGAAGGCCCATGAGCTTAGGCCCAAGCCCATAGGAGAAAGGAAGGGACTAGGAAGTGTTGCCCTAGCTTCCCTCTTATAAATACTATGTAATAACCCTCACTTGAGGGTTGGTTGTTCAATTTATCTCTTTCACATATCTCTACGCATAACCGTTTCATTATATCGTGTGTGTGTGTTTGGTTTATTGTTCATCCGCCTCTCTATCTCTTCTCTTGATGCTTGTGTTGTAAAACTAGTGACCTAACAGTGGTATCAATCGCCTAATAGTTGGGTGAATGTTTTTTCGTTCCTACGCGTAGAACATACGTGCGTGGTTTGATACTTTGGTTCGCTCAAAAACATAATTTTTACACGTTTGAATCCAAGATTCTTGTACTTTCAATGTTTTAAGGTGTTAAAATAACTGTTTTTGGCAAAAAGTTTCAAACTTTACGCGTGGATAAACGTTTTTGAGCTTGGTTTTTAACGAGGGTTTCTGTCTACGCATAACTGTTTTAGACGTTTTGGTTCATCAAGTTTCACACTTTTGTGTTATTTTGGTGATATTGAAGCTTTCTCATTACAAAAATCTGGTTTAGAAACATCTTTGGGCAAACGTCACTTTACGAGTAGTCGTACACGTAAGTGAAACCCTAAACTTACGCGTAACTCACTCCTTGGTTTGATCTTCATTTTTGTGGTTTACTCCGTGTTTTCTTGCTTGGATAAGCCTGAAAATACATTGACTTGGGATATCTTTTGCACTGTGATAGTGTAAAAGATCACTTGGGCTAAAAACCCTAAAATTACGCATAAGCATAAAGCTTACGCATAGAAAATCCTACGCATAAGATTTATCTTACGCCTAAGCTTCGTCTTACGCATAAGGAAATCCTACGCCTAAGTTTTCTACGCCTAACTTCTTGTTTTACGCATAACTTTAGTGTTTTTTCCCTGCTTACGCGTAAGCTAAACCTACGCGTAACTCTTGCTGTTACGCGTAACTTTGGTGTTTTTACGCATAAGTGCTACTTGGTTTATTGTGATTTCTACGCCTAAGGATACTTCATCAACAAAGGTTCATTCGACTACAAAGATCCATTTTTACCAACACAAGTTTTCAGCATGTCACAACCACCATACTCTAACTATTTCCCTTACACTTATTCTCAACGACAACAACAACTAAGTCCACAACCTCAACAATGGAATCAACAACAAGCAATTTATCAACAACAATTTAATCAACAACATACTCCACAACTTGGAGCAATTCCTCCACCACAAATGGTTCAAACACCACCAAGTCTTCAAGTTCAACCCTACACAAACGATTTCAATCAACATCCATCGAGGAACACTATGAAGGAACCCACTTGGTTTGCAAAGATGTGTGAAGCTTTAAGCAGCCAACAATCAATTCATGAGGCTGGATCACTTGATAGACCTCCAATGCTCACTCCAGGAAACTATGATCAATGGGTAATTAGGTTCTTCAGGTTTTGTGATCTGAAGAAGCCACATGGAAAGTTCTTAAAGAAGGTTATCTTGGAAGGTCCATTTCAGATGCCTACTGTCATTGTACCCGGAGATCCAAATGCTAATCCACCAAGGGATGAACAATCAAACATTGCTACTGTTGCAGACTTGAATCCAGAAGAACTTCTACACTATAAAGCTGATGAGCTTGCAATGCAATATATCCTTTTAGGATTACCAAACCCAATTCTTTGAAGTGTTGATGCTCAAAAGACTGCAAAGGCAATGTGGGAACACATTCATCTACTTATGGAAGGATCTGCACTCAATCAGGAGGATATGAAATCCAAAATTTACTTGGCTTATGAACACTTCTTGATTGAACCTGGAGAGACACTAGAGTCTTATCATCATCGATTCTCAGACATCATCAATGATTTGGATAAACACAACATCATCATGCCAAGAATTGCAGTTAATACTAAGTTCCTGAGTAGTCTTGGTCCTGAATGGGAGAAGTATGTCATTTTTCTCCGTCAAGCAAAGAACATGCATCATTCTACATACGGATTATTGTACGATTATTTGAAGCCTCATAAAAAGGAAGTTGATAGGGAAATAATTCTCCGTGCTCAAATTGCTTCACCTTCACATCCGGAAAATCAACAACTTGCCTTGTATGCTCAAAACAGTTATCCTCCTCAACCAACAACTCAACCAACTGCCACTATCACACCAAATGATCAATCACAACAATCTCAACATAATCAATTGGTTCCATACAACAACAACAATGCTCAAGCATTTGTTAGTGAAGCTAATGAGGGATCCGATCCGTTCGAAGCATTGCAACAAGGATTTGTTATGATTGCTAATGCTTTTTAGCCGTTATACCAACAAATCCAACAATCGTATTCGTTCCTCATCTAACACACGAAATCAGGCTGTTGTGAACAATGGACGAGTTGAAGTTCAGAATCATGGTTATGGTCGTCAGATGGGCGGTGGTCAAGGGTTTAATGCTATGGGTAGGAATAACAACAGAGCTCAAGTGGTGGAACAGGGAAATGCTCAGAATGGGTTGAATGGTCTTCGATGCTACAACTGCAATGAGAAGGGACGCCTGGCTAATGCATGCCCAAAGCCGAGGACTAGAGGCAGTGCTTATCACAAAGAGGCTCTTCTTTTGGCTCTTAAGGATGAAGTTGGTGGAACTCTCACAGACAAAGAACAGAGTTTTATGGCAGATGCAGACTCAGATGATGATATGGAGGACTTGCAGGCCAATGCATGTCACACCCCCAAATTACCTGTTTTGCAGCGGAATGGAATTCCTGGGGATTAACTGTCATAGCATCACAATCACAGTTATATAGAACGACCTAAAGTGTCGTTTGAAAAGAACATCGTTTGATTTAATAAAACAATCAGAGTTTACAAAGTATAGGTCCCAAAAGTTTATAAAGTTTGCGGAAATATAAATATATTACAAGTCCAAACGATGATTTTGAAAGAAAGTGCCATAATGTACAATGATGTAAGTCGACGCCGCGACTCAAAAGGGGTTCCTTAACCATGCCATGATGAGTATGCCTTAGTTACCTGAAAATACATTGCTAAAACGGTCAACAATAATGTTGGTGAGAAATCATAGGTTTGGTAAATGTTTTATACGACTACGCAAGTATAGATCAGGTATGACAATCATGTCACATAAAAATGTTACAGGTATGACAATCATGTCACATAAAAATGTTACTGGTATGACAATCATGTCACATAAAAATGTTACAATTGCTTAAGCGCATGATACCGAAGCTCCGACTGATGTTCGCCCCAACAGAGTGTCTTGCCAAACAACTCTAATAATGTTTATGAATGAAATGCATCCGTATGACTAGTTGGGATTCACCAACCCGGATGGAGGTGTCACCCTCGATAGATCTATCCACTCACACACGCTTCTAGAAAATTAACGGCTCATGCATTGAAATGGGGACATTTAACTGGCAACGCGGTAACTTAAGCAATGTAAATGAATTTAACATACTTGGTATCGTAATAAAAATGTTGTGCAATGTATTCTCCCCCGTAGGTTTGAAATAAGTAAAACTTGAATAAATCGGGGCTATGAAAACTCACTTGATAAACTGGTATGATGACAAGAGTGAGTACACTGAGGTATAGCGTGATACTTTAATCTGGACCTATTACGAATGATATGATATGTAATGAGTTATGATGTAATGATATGCATGCATTTCATATGTTATTTATACCATTTGTGAGTTTTGAAAATAATACTTATCGTCGAAAAATACTCTTTTGACGTCTTGACCATTCTTAAATCACTTTACAAGTATTTACGTCAAAATGTCATCCTACAATGGTTTCGTAATGATTTATAGTGAAATTATCACTTTTCGTCGTAAAATAAAGTCGTCGGAAATTTCATGAAAGTGACAAAAATGGCTTCGAAAAGCTAGTCGTAAAATGGTGTACGTCGAACATTAGGAAACGAACTCGACGGTTTTGGAAAGTTTGTATCAAAATCTAGAAGTTTTAGTTCATGAGTTTTCGTCATAGAGGTCTTGTTGGGAATTCTGTGAAACAGTGATTCTGCTGATCGGGAAACAATTGATTCTGCTGAAGAAGAGTTTCTACTGAAGTAATATAAACGTACAAAGTAGGAATTATGCTGAAGTTATTCTACTGAAGTAGTGAAGCTGCTGAAGTACTGAAGCTGTGGATTCTGCTGAAGTACTGAAGCTGTGGATTCTGCTGAAGTAGTGAAGCAACTGAAGTACTGAAGTCGTGGATTCTGCTGAAGTACTGAAGCCGTGGAATCTGCTGAAGTGGTGAAGCCTTGTTTCTGCTGAAGCCGTGCAGCTGTGTAGGGCGTGCATGAGTTTTATTATTTATATGTTAGCCCATCTTTATTATTGTACTGCCCGAGGTTAGCTTTAGTGGACTGCCCAAGGAAAGCATGGGCATGCGTATGGGTTTTATATTTATTATTTAGTTGCATGCTTGTACTTTAGTAGCATGCTTGTACTTTTCCCAAGAAAGGGAATAGTGTTCCTTTTCTATAAAAGGAACTTAGGTCTATTGTATTGAGATAACTTTTCCATAAAAATATTCAAGAAAAACCTCTATAGTGAGGGTGTAAAGATCCATAGAGGATCATTACTTTTAATAGAAAAACCTTGTTGATAACTTTGATTGTGTTCTTATTATTCCGCTGTGCATTCGATCAATCATTGTTATTTTAGACTCTAGTTGAGTTCGGATCTTCTGTTTCTATCAATTGGTATCAGAGCCAGGTTGCTCTCGATCTTGAGTTTACAAGGTTTTTCGAAGAAAAGATTCAAAACTCGAAGTTGTTAGTAATTTTCGTAGTCTTTCTGCTGGGCTGTTTTTAGAACAGCAATAACTTTTTCTTGAACCGTTGGATCGAGCTACAATTTTTTCTGGCGCATCTCTAGATAGTAATCTAAAGTGTCACCGGAGGGATTGTCGATTGGAGCTCTCAATCAAAAGTTATACGCCGTCAAAGTCTGCTGAAAAAGTTCCGTATGGCTTCTACAGCACTATTTTGAAACAGTCATAACTTTTTCGTTAACCGTTGGATCGGCATAAAATTTGAACTGGAAGTTCTTGGTATATCAAGGAAGGTTTCCACCGGAGGGATCGTTGATCTGAGCCTCTGTCAGAAAGTTATAAGGTCTTGAAAACTGCTGCAGACACACTTTGAAAAAGAAAAGAAACAGCAGGAATAAAGGGGTTGTTATTCGGTTCAGCTTATTGGGGTGAAGCAGGTTGATGAAGACTAGTTTCGGTTGTTGAGCCTCATTCCCTTTTCATTTGACATTGCATGCGCATGAGGTATTAATGTGATTTCACTCATTTAAATTGATATTGTCTTGGTACTGCTGAAGGTCACGGGTATACATCATGATTATTTAAATCCTTATATGTGGGTCTCGAGGTCATGTACTGCGTATGTTTGATTGGTCATTAAATTGAAAGGTCACGTGAAATTGTATTTAAATGATATAGTGGGTTTTCTTCTTTAATTGGTCAAAAGAGAAAGTGAGCAGTTAAGTGCACATTCATTGGTTCCAAAAGTGACAACAATTATAAAGTAATTTGGACTTTGTGTTGGCTAATCACGTAACCCACGAGGCTTTTTGCATCAAATTGTTTTCATTTAATTTCACGTGTCACTCATTGGTTATCGTGGGGCTCATTTTTTTTTATGTTCTTGTCACGAGACTTTTGGAAATAGTGTATCGATTGTCAGTACTTGGTGGGGCTCACATTTGATTGGCTAACATGATCATGTCATTTGGTATAATTTTTGATAATCAAGTGTTTTGTTTCCACTGATCATTTCTGCTGAAACTCAAGTGTGGGTATAATTTTTCATTTGAGTAGATCTAAGTGTTGATAACGTGGGTTTCTACTGACATTTATTTTGGTTCGCTCTATCACATAACTTTACTGTTGTTTGGTTTCTATCTTGGTACTTTTAAATGGCTATATTTGATAATCAATGGGATGATGGTACGGTTCCTTATTTAATGGATGATGAGTACGAAGTCTGGGCTAAAAAGATGGAACACTGGATCATGAATAATGATATGAATATCTGGAAGGTGATCCAAAATGGCAACAGTTTAAAAAGGATTGGAAGTGATCGTGATGGTAACTACATTATTCGTCCTCCAACGACTGCGGATGAACACATTGCTGTACAAAGAGAGTCAAAGGCCTGCACTATCTTGCTTAAATCTATTCCTGCTGATCATGTAGCAGACTTTCGCCATATGGATGATGGAAATCTTATATGGAATGCACTCAAAGCAAGGTATGGTGAAAAGGCTGATATCAAGAAGATGAGCAAGGAAGTTGATGCTGAAGGTTATGCTGAAGGATTTTCCAGTCTGCCATTTACTTTCATGGGCATCTCTCAGGTACATACTTGTGATTATAGTTGTAAGGAGAGATATATTGAACTTAAGGAAGCCTATGATACTATGAAACCTAGATACGATGAATGCTATGTTGAAAAAGAAGCCTGTAAACAAGCGTTAAAAACATTAGAAAGGCAAAAGGTATGGTTTCAAAAGAATCAAATAGCCTATGAGGAAAAGATAAAACACTTAGAGTTTGATCTAGAAGTTGCTAACAATTACTTAAAATTGTCTGAGAAAGCAAAGGATGCTGCTTTGTCTGAGAACCTAGAACTTGAAGAAAAACTAGCTGAGGAAATTACTAGGCATAAAGAATGGTTGTTGAATGGAAACAAGTTAGCTAGTCACATCTATGCTAGTCAAAATCCTAATACTCCTATAGGCTTAGGGTTTAAGAAATATGTAGGAATAGAAGCTAGGGATGACACTCGTAAATCTACAACTGCAGGATTAGCTAATTTTGTAAAAGAATGTGATTTACATGCTGTTCGTGGACCCATTAGAGGTGAATTCATGCCCATTGACCTGTCCATTACAGTTGACTTTGATGGATCACACCATTTATATGGCAAAAAGTCAAGTGACTTGCGAGTCCTTAGTAGCCAAACTAATGACTCTGTCTCTTGTTCTACAAGTGACAAGTCATCAGACCTAAAGACCACTGACTATGCCTCATGTGATTCAAGTGTGAAGTCTGACTCACCTAAGCACACACCCATGCCCACACCCAAGTCCATACTAGCTGATGATGAGCTCAAAACAAAGACTGTTACTTATTCTGTTAAACACACTTTTGCTGCTAGTTTTGTTCCTGATAAGTTTAAATATAATAAACAAAGTTGTGTTAAGGATAAGTCTTTTAAGAAGAAATCTTGTTTTGTGTGTGGTAGTAAACTCCATATTATTAAAGACTGTGATTATCATGAGAAAAAGATGGGTGTTTCCTCTGGCCATAAGACTTCTAGACCCATATGGACTAATGTTGCTAGTATTCCTCCATTTGTTCCCAAAGTTGCTCATGCGAGAGCAGGTAAACCAGTTCTTACTGGTAAACCAAAGGTGTATGCATCTATTTCTGCTCACAGGCTTAATAGGCCTTTTCCAGTTCCATCTGGTGGAGGATATACTTCACCAGTTACTGATGGTTGGTGGAACAGTAATGCTAGGCTTATGCCGTATAGACCTAAAAGTTCTTATTTTAAGTCTTATACACCTTATGTATCTCATATGAATAAGGCATATGGTGGAGTTAGTGTGGCAACTGTTGTTAAGCCCTCAACATGTTATTCTTGGAAAACTCAAAGGAAAGGTTCATTCTGGGTACCCAAGAACAATAGTCCTTGTCAGGTGCATTGATTGAGGGGAGGCATAAGCCTAAGGGGAGGCTTATAGTTGTATTGTTTTTTGTTTTCTAACCATTTTTGCAGCTGTTGGATCCTTATACGCCTTAGGGGAGGCTTAGTGTTTCTGCTGACACTACAACTGTCTTTGGTTTCTGCTGCTGCTTGATGGTATCTTGTACATGTTTTGGTTATTTCTATTTCTTCTTAGTTAAAAAAAAAAAAAAAAAAAAAAAAAAAAACTCTAACCTGTATGTGTTCAGTTTCTCCTAATTCTAGATTGCAGGTTTTGGTGTTGGTTCATTACTACACCACTCATGGTTTTCATCTCACCATGTCTTTCTGACACAAGAGTTGGCTAGCCCACAGGATTATGGCTTGTGGTAAAGGCTGCGGAAATCCATAAATGGTAATCAACTCACCATGATGATGACGACATTCCATCAAAGAGTTGGCTAGTCCTGAGCAAACGGCTACAGGTAAAGACACATCAAATCCGTTTATATGGTTGCTGGTTTGCCTATAAATCAGATGGTTATCAGTGTACCATAGTTTTCGAACTTAAACACTTGGCTACTCCAGTAGTAATGGCTATTGGTAAAGAGACATCAAATCCATCATTTTCAATGATTCACCTCTCACAGGAGTTAACACACCTGGATGTGATGAGAATAGTATGAAACTAATATGTATTGATGTACCTTATGTCATTTGTTGCTGCAAAGACCTCGCGTTTCAAAGTTTGGTCATTATAGAGATGAAATTATTTTGTTTCTTTGCTGATGTTCGAGTACAATCCTCTGGTTCTGAAGTGTTAAAGATTGTTGGGAAGCTTTGTTGGTTAAAAAAAA